>PVJX010004325.1:0-13600 GCA_004027295.1 Dolichotis patagonum
TCAAAAATGAGATATTATAATACCCATTGATCATTCTCTGTTATTCGGTTCAGAAAGCCCTGGAATTCTTTCACTATATGCATGCCTTTATACTATTGTGTTATGTTTGATATTATTGTAATTGAAACTATGCTCAACTATAGCAGAGTAAGAGATATGGCGTTAGATACTGTTGCTGTCCAGTTGACTTAATGTAAAGTACTGTGTTGCCTATGTTGTCCTCTTCTGATCTGCTCTGTACTGCCCCCTTTTGTTTTATTCTCTTTTAAATAAAATAAAAAAAAGTTATCATTATATACTGATAATAAATTTAAAAAGCTGATTCAAAAAAAGAGAAACAATTACTGGCCACTAAATGTAGATCCCTTGATGGAAAGGGCTATGGAGAAGAGTTAAAAGTCAGTGCAGGTTCGAGCACTGTGGCAAGATGTGAGTTTACGTTTGTAACATTTAAACTGTGTCAAATGCCTCTCCAAGGATCCTCGTGGTTCCCCCATGGACTAACACAGGAGCAGGAAGGTGCCTGTCCACGGGGCCACACTTTGTTGCAAACCCAACCGTTAGGTACCGAGCATGACCATTTGTTCTGTTACACAATCTAAGCCCTAAGCTCAGTGTCTGTGCACTTTTCAAGGGATTCTACGAACACTGGAAATGTGAAAAACACATACTAACTGGGTTTGAAATATAAAAATGCCCCAAATCTAGATAAATAAATATTTAGATAAATTATAACATGTCAACTTCATTCCTAGTATTAATAAACATTGTTTCTAAACATGAAAATGATTTTTATGGTAAACTTTCTTATTTGGCTAAAAATTGAGATGCATAAATATGGCAAAGAAATCAAAACCTATCTTATTTAAATGAGTTACTTTATTCTCTCCACTGTCTTCTACCACCTCCTCTAGGATTTCCTGCTGTATAATTATGCTATCAACTAAGGCAGGTGAGGTAACATGGATGGTTCTATGCTTAACGTATGCATAGTTAAGTTAGTATAAAATGCATGCCTTTAGTAGCCAAAAATTTCCAAGCACTCCATCCTCATTTAACCCCGTATAATATCCCAAATTTGGACCCTTAGTCTTGACTGCATAAAACCCTAAATAAACTCCAAAATGTTCCCTTCACAATGGAGTTGGGGGATGGGTGGTTCATGGGTAGTTCTATACCTAATTATTAATTTGTTATTTTAATGAGGTCATTCCTCCTTATAATAATGTTATAATATGGTCTTTAGTTACCAAGGTAACCAAAAGAGGTGTTTAGATATGTAGTTGTTTCTTAGTTAGGTCTCCTTCCTTTGCCTCAGAATTGAACTGTGTTCTTGGCTCAATCTTTCCGTGATTGCAAAAACAATACAATTTCAGATTCTTTCTCCATATTCTGCGTGTCATTACTGCCACATACAAACCTTCCCCTTCTTTTCCTCTCTTCTTCTTTTCTTGGATGTGTGCATTCCCATTTCATTCTTTCTTTTTAGCCTCAGTTTCTAACTGTCTGAAAATCAAACCTATATACTATATTATCTTTTCTATCCCATTAATATTTTTAAATTTTATAATCATTTTATGTATATGATATCAAGGTGTTAATTATATAACATCCTAATTTATTCTGAACTTTCCAAGCAAATTCTCTGGCACCTGAAAAGCTTTTTCTGCATGTCTTGTTTAAATTATCTTGTGTATTTTAAAGATAGATTTTTATTGAACACAGGCACTCCACCATGTGTCAACCTAGGCAACAGATTGTTGGAATTAGTTTAACAGCTAAGGAAATAGACTGTAGGTTACATTTATTTGAGGCTTAAACCATTCACATATGGATAAATTATTTGCCTAAATTTTCTTATTTCTAAAATGTGAATAATAACACCTGCTTCAGAGAGTAGCACCGGTTGAACACATTAATCTGAAAATCTGGAATCCAAAATGCCTCAAAATCCAAAACTACTTTTCTCTGACATGAAATCACAAGTAAAAAAAACCCACAGTGGACCTCCTGTCACAGGAAAAATGTGAATACACTGAAAGCACCAGATAAAAATACCTTAAGTGGCTGGGGATGTACCTCAATGGAACAGCATTTTCCTAGTATGCAGAAGGCCCTGAGTTCAACTTTCAGCATCGCAAAAGTACTTTGGATTATTGTATAAGGTACACACAAAACATAAATGATGTTTATGTTTATACTTATGTATACTTATGTTCATCCCCAGGAGATATCATTATGTATGTGTATATGTTTAAATGAGATAATACAAATAAAAGCCATATTTATATTAAGGACTTAATGAATACTATTAATGTCATGATTAGTACCATGGTTGTAATTAGCATGTATGAATGTATCTGAGGTCTGTAAAAACCCTCCCACGAGGAGCTCAGTATCTGGTAATGGCTCTATAATTGTCCATAATCAGTGAAGCAGCATTACTTTTGTTTCCCAATTAAATATTATTATAAGTAATCCTTTAGGAGTTCTCTGTGTTATCAGAGAACTCAATCAAGTTCAAATAGTTTGTTTTTATAACCACTTGGATTTTCTTCAAGTCTATAATTTTACAATATTTTTTGTAACTCTAGTCTATTGTATTATTTTTCTTTCTGGTGACATTGTGATTTCAAGTCAGAAACTGTCATGAAATGACATTTTTATCATTCTTTTGGGGGCATTAAATATAGTAGACATAGATAAATTAACATTAGCATTTGCTTTAAAGTGCTTAACTAAAAATATATCAGTCATTTGTTGTATTCTGGCTAGAAATTGACTTGGAATACTAATTAAAGGCTTAAGTAAAAACAGCAGTTCTTAGATAATTTCTGTGCATTTTTCCAACCCATCTTTTATCTTCCCTTCTTAGTGATGTTGAAACAGGAAAATCTGAGCATATCCTGGTAAACCCCACCCTCTATTGTACTAAAGGTCACATGACTTCACATGTAACTTCAGACTCCGCACTGGGCAACTTCATTTCCAGTTTCATTTTACACAGCCCCTCCATAGCCAATCAATGCCTTGACCAGATGGAACATTTTCAGCTCTCAAAATACATAATGCTTGATACTTACCATTCAAAGGAGGAGAAGTTTACTTGCCTCACAGTTTCAGAGAATTCAGTCCATGGTAAGTTGACTACATGGCAGAAGCAGTTTGGCAGGAGCGCATGACCAGGAAAATCTGCCCAGTCTGTGGCACCTAGGAAACAGAAAGGAGGAGCTGGGGACAGAAACACACCCTTCCAGGTCATAACTCCAGAAAGATATCTTTTTTGAAAAAGGTCCATCCTCTAACAGCATATTCAGCTGTTAATTCCTCAGGGGGTCAAAGCACTGATGAGTATACACCCCATGATCCAGTCACCTTCCAAAACCCCTACCTCTGAACATCTGAGACATTTGGGAACAGTTTAAATCTAAACCATTACAGCCTACATAGACTGCAGAACTCAAGCTTTTTATTTCTGAATTCTTACTGTATTCGTCTCCTTTAGTTAAACACAGCTTTAGCTCATTTGTGCCCAGTTTGCTCCCCATGTTTTATTACACACCCATGTTTATATTTGTCTAACTTACGGCGCTCTTGATTTTGTGAAGGCGAGGTAGGAATTCCTCCAGTGAATGAGCCCTGCACGCCCTCCTCAGATGACTACCTCGAGCTAGACCCCAGCTATAGCTTGTCATGCTTATTATGAAATAGCTAGAGAAAAAGTCTTCTGTGCTTACGAGCACGACCTTGGAACTAGATCTGGACTTGGAACCAGTCACTTATGAAGTGACCTTGGCCAAATTACTTAGGCTCTGTATACTTCATACTTTCTCTACATAAAATAGAGATGAAAAAAATCCATGTCTCATGAGAGTTAAGGTGAGTTTAACTGAGGTTACTGCTTAGCATTCAGTAAACATTACAATTATATTTTCTTATATGCTGCTATATAATTTATTTCAGAGAAGAAAAGTAATGCATATCTTGTTTAAAAAGTGACATATAAATAGATTTGTGGAAATAAGTTTTTCCTTCTTTAAAATGTAGCAGAGGAATATTTAGAAATCGTACTAATCATCTATTTCATGAGAAGGATTTATATTTTTCTGTGTGAGTTTAAAGTAAGGTATGTCTTACCCACCATTAGTTTTATATAAATTCAGATAATTAATTACATTTATATATTTAATACTGAAATTCTACTACTAAATTGGTCATTTTCAGACACATTCATTTCTTTATTTTTTTCTAGCTATCTTTACAACTTCAACTTTTCTTCTTATCATTAAAAAGTGCTGCAGTTCCCTAAACACTGCCTGACAATCATCCTCATAAGTTTTCACAAACTTTTTCCCTCGGCCTACAATTATCTTTCCTCCCTAACTATCACCCTAACTCTAAACTAAGCCCACTGGATCTTTCAGCTATGATGTTTCCGTGATCTGCATCATTCTGAGTATCCCAATCATTTATCTGCATTCTTAAAGCACCTTGTGCACATGCCTATCATAGAAATCATCTTTGAGTTGTAATTATCTCTTTATTTTTCTATCTCTCTAACTGTCCTGAGACATGACTCATAATCTTCATATTCCCAGTACCTTATAGATTCTTTTTAACACAGATGTTGATAACTATTATTAGAATAAATTGATAAAATCAACTGTAAGTAATGAATAAAGCTAAGAAAAAGCTATCATGAATCAAATGCCCACCAGGAGAATGGATGTGTAAAGTGTGGCATACTTACATGGCAACTCTAGAACTGTGGTTCTCAAGATGTCCCCAGACCAGCAGCATCCCACACATTATAACCACAATCTCTTGGGCTTCACTGCAGATTCACTGAATCAGAAACTTGAGTTACACCTAGGAATCTTTTTTTTTTTTTTTTGCGAGTTCTGAGGATCAAATCTAGGGCCTCTTGCATGTGTAGCAAGTACTCTACCACTATGATTTACCATCTCATCTCAAGAATCTGTTTTAACAAGACTTCCAGACTATTCAGAAGCACATTAAAGTCTGAAAATCAGTGTCCTGCAGTACTGAAAGTAAAGAACCTCTACATAAATACAATAATATGGAAGACTATCACAAACACATTGTTGAATGAAAGAAGTCAGACGTAAAAAATATATATGGTGTTAATGCATCCATTGCACATTCCCAAGGCAGGTAAAATAAATCATTATTGGTCACATTTGATTGCTGTAGCTACATAATTTACAAGGTCTACTACAAAATTAAAATGCAGTGACCTTTGTTAAAATCTAGTCCTTTAAATGCTTTATATATATCTGGCTTCTAGAACTTTTCCTCCTCCAATTGCTACTTTGTCATGCACTGACTTTAGCATCAGACATTGTTTGAGATGTGTTGATAGCAAAGTGGAAACATGAAAGGAGCCTGATACTTAAAACAGGAAAGAATTTAGTAGACATTTTAAAAATGGAAAATCTTGTTTTATTTGCAACAGCATAACTAAAGCACCTTATCTAGAAATACAGGAAGTACTTGCAGCCCCTTGATTTTCTTCTATCATAGAGCATAATACAATGTACCATTATATACAGTTTAATAGACATGGTCTTGTCATTCTGTGCCAGACACCTAGGACAAACGGCAACTTCAAGAGTTAAAACTATGTATGTAAAAGAAAGTAAAAAATACAGCCATGTTCTAGTAGATTCCTGTGACAGGAATCAGTAATTTACAGAGAACAGTTCTGTGAGACAGAAAATGGAAGAGTACATGAGGATGGGCATCATTTGGGGACAAAATAAGTTGAAAGAGAATAAAAGCACAGGGGTCAGCATCCATTTCATAATTTTGCATGAGGTTTGTCTGGATTTAGGTGAACTACTATGCCCAAGCTCGAAGAATAACACTCAGAAGCCATAGCTCTCATAGCTATTTGCATCTGGGAGAAGCCTGTCACAGCAATCTAAGGCGTGACATCTTTGCCAGATGGTTTTCCCTCAGAAGAATAGACAGATGTTATCATTGTGAGAAGAAGAAATCAGTCCTCTTTAAAAAAAAAAGATTACTATTTATCAGTGTCTTTTTGGCAGGCAGAAGAAATCTTCCTTTTTAATTTTAGGGATACCAGAAATGTAAAATATTTCTATGGAAAAGAGGTATATGTTGTCTTCTAATACACACAAGTCTCTTAAATACGTAACAGACTTTTTCAGAAAAGACACTGAACGTGACTGGACAAAGATTGTCTATACTTGTCATTTTAATATTAAGATATTCATAATGATTGCTACAGCTAAAAACATTGTCTTTATCATCCCATGAGATACACAGCCAATCAGCACAGCTCAATCACATCTTTCTTAATCATTGTCCTCATTATTATCTATTGATCATGTGGAGCATTTTGCAAATACAATTTTTCCCTTAAGAAGATGCCTGTCAGAGTGAACAAGAAACAGACACACAAAAGCTCACGTATCTTAAACAATGAACAATCCAATCAGTTTATATGAACAGTTGTAAAAATGCAATGTCACGATTCTCTCTCAGTATGTGAAGGTACACAGAATGCTAACAAATGCAAGTACCTCTGTGGAAAAGAACTCATCAACAAAATAAAATACAGCATGTCCCAATTTTCCTTGTAAGGAATATTTTTGTCCTTTAGTAAAAACAAAAGAGAATAACTAACTCTTTAAAATACTGACAGGGATTTTTTCAGCGCAATGTGTTGATTAATTAAAAAAATTCCCCCAGGTCCCCTCTGCATTTAGTGAAAACTATTTATATTTTAGTTAATGTTCAACTCATTAAAATCGTATATCTGCTGAATCTCTGAAAATCATTTTTTGTACCTAACTGTTGATTACAGATTTGATTGTTTTGTACAAAATGTTAATTACAATTTAAGATGTATTTTGAATACATCAAATTCTTGCACACAGATGCAACACACACAGATGCAGTGATTACAAAATGTGTTACAAAGGGTGCACTTAAACTTGCTCTAAAATATAAATACTATGAGTTTATTTATTCACTATACATGTTTTTATATCTCCCAAAGATCACAGCTCTATTAGATAACATCTTCTCAGGATTTGGGCTCATTTTGACACGTTCCTAGGTTATAACCTCATCAAAACAATTAAATACACAAGTTGTGATGGCTTGCTTATTAAGTCAAGGAACTTAACTTCTCTCAAGTTGATTCAACTCCAAACTTGAAAATATCTACATCTTTCACACATTTTACTTTTCTAAATATATACACTTTATTTTTTTTTCTGAGCACAATAGTACACTTTAAGTTTGCAAGGCCGAAGTAGAAGGATTGCAAGTTTGAGCTAAACCTGGGTAGTTTAGCAATTTAACAAGGCACCATCTCAAAATTTAAAAAAAAAAAAAAAGAGAAAATGGACTAAGGTATAAGTCAGTGAGAAGGATCTGGATTCAATCTCTAGTACTATCAGAAAAAGATTTCCAAACTGACAAACATAGCAAAGTATAGTAACACTTCTTATACACATCACCTACCTTTTACATCCATTGGCTTCCTATAATTATTTTATTTGTTCTACTTTCCTCTTGAATATTTTAAAGCAAGTCCAAGATATCATGCCATTTCACCCTTAAATACTCCAGGATGCATCCCAAAAAGAAAGAAAATATATCACTGCAATGCCATTACCATAGCTAATACAATCCATTGGTGTTTTTGTTGTTATTATGATCAATTTCCAGCCCATTTTTGAACTATTAACACGGTTTTATTTTACTTGATTTGTTTAAGCAAGAAACAAAACAAATTTTCTTACGTGTTTGTTGGTTTTTAAGTATCTAAATATAAAATAGTACCCTTTTTTGTTGTTTTGATTCCTCTGACTTGGAGAGATCAATCAGTTGTCCCTAGAATATCTGCAAAGATACACAGTTGATTGGTTCCTCCTGATATAAAATTTATTTCTCCTCTTAAGATATTTCCTGTAGATTGGAAATTTGTACTCAAGTCTTGAATTGATTCAGGTTCAATATTTTGGGGAAGAGCCTTACAAGTGATTTATAGGAGGTGCCATTTCTCTAACAATGTGTCACATCAGAGGTCACATTTGGTTACCCCAATTTTTAAATTTTATTTCATGTTTTATAATTTATTTTGTTTTTTGTTAGTAGTAAGTTTCTTGGTACTGTTTAGGTATACATAATGATCATATTCATCATAGGGAATTTGAACCTGTACATGACATGTCTTGATTCCTCTTTTTTCCCATTTCCCTCCTTCCTTTCAAACCCTCTTCCCCTCCATATTTACAAAGCTTTGTTTCCATTTTATTCTTCTTTTCCATTTTCCCTTCTTTCTTCCCCTTCCCAGTTTCCCTTTCCTTTTGAACAATTTCTTTCTATTCCACAATTCTGAGATCAGTCAGTGGGTTCAGAGATTGATCAGTTTGATTCCCTACAGGGTAAAATTCTCCATCAGTATTTCACCCAATAGTCCTAAATTCCACTAGAGGTTGTAGTTTATTATATACAACATATTTCACTTGTGTTTGAGAAATGAAATTTTTATTGGCCTGTATTAATTAGCAAAACTACTTCCAAATTCCTTTATAGGTGAGGCCTATATGGACACCCTAAAATAGTGTTTATAAAGAAAATGGGATAAGTACTTAATTCATTATTTTTAATTGCTATAATTTATAGTAATGAGTCAGGGTCCTCACGATATCCAAGTATGTTAAAATGAGTTTGTCATTTTTTCTCTCTTCTCCTCCCTCTCCTTCCCCTTTTCACACTTTTCTCCCTCCTCTTCTTACTAGGTACCATGAGAAAAACATTGCATTTTTTTCTTTTTTTTTAAATTTTATTTAAAGAGAAAAAAACAACAAAAAAAAAACAGAAAAAGGGATAGAAACAATACAGAATTACAAAGGAAAAAAGAAAATAACAAAAAAACACTAAGAAGTCACTACTTGATAAATTAATATTATCATCTTGAAACAGTGGTGCAAGTTACAAAATTAAAGCATGCAAAGTAGATGTTCAAACAGTGAGACTGTTAACAGTTCTGCTCAACAATCTAACAAAAACAGTAATGTGGTCATCTATCTTACACACTTAAACACACATGCAGTTATATCCTTTACAGCACTTCCTTTTCCTCTCTTTTTTACAGTAGCAATTACACATTTTTGGTTTTATTACTCCTACAGTTCTTATTACTTTTTACACTGAGACACAATGTGATATTTATAAATATGATTCTTATTTATTTCACTAATGAGGATAGTCTCAGGTTTTCTCCATTTCCCTATGAAGGCCTCAAGATCATCCTTCTTCATAGCTGAAAATATTCCATTGTATAAAAAATACCACATCTTTTTCATCCACTCTGCAGTTGATGGGCATCTTGGTTGTTTCTAAGATTTAGCTATTACAAATTGTGCTGCTATAAACCATGGGTGCACATATATCACTGTGATATGAACTTTTAAGTTTTTCTGGGAAAATATTCAGGAGAGAAATAGCTGGGTTGAATGGAGCTTCCAATCCTAGTCTACTGAGAATTCTCCATACTGATTTCCATAGTGGTTGCACCAGTCTACACTCCCACCAACAGTGGAGCAGTGTTCCTTTTTCCCCGTGGCCTTGCCAACATTTGTTATCAGTTGATTTCTTGATGGCAGCTATTCTTTCCGGTGTGAGATGATATCTCAATGTTGTTTTAATTTGCGTTTCTCGAATGACCAGTGATGGTGAACATTTCTTCATGTATTTATTTGCCATTTATATATCTTCATCTGAGAACTGTGTGTTCATCTCAGATGCCCATTTTTGGAGAGGGTCTTTGAATTTGGGGGGCTTGATGTTTTCCAATTCTTTATATGTTCTTGATATAAGTCCTTTGTCTGAGAGGTTGGTGGATAAAATTCTTTCCCATTCTGTGAGTTTTCTTTTCACTCTGTTGGCAATTTCTTTTGAAGTGCAGAAACTTTTCAATAATATGAGATATCACCTGATTCTCTGAAATGTTTCCCATGCAGTTTGTGTTTTGTTCATGAATTCTCTGCCTACCCCTATGTCTGCAAGATTTTACCTAACTTATCTTCCAGTAGATTTAGCGTTTCTGTTTTAATAGTTAGGTCTTTGATCCACTTAGACTTTAGATTTGTGCATTGTGATAGGCATGGATCTAGTTTCAGTCTTCTGCATGTGGAGAGCCAATTTTTCCAACACCATTTATTAAAGAGGCTATCCTTCCAGTGAACATGTTTAGCCCCTTTGTCAAATATCAGGTGGCTGAGTGTCTTTGTACTTATACTTGCATCTTCTAATCTGTCCATTGATCCTCAGGTCTATTTCTTTGCCAGTACCATGCTGATTTTTATCACTGTGGCTTTGTAGTACTGTTTCAAGTCAGGAATTGAGATGCCTCTTGCCTTGCCTTTATTGCCCAGAACTGCCTTTGCTATTCTAGGTTTCCTCTGTTTCCAAATGAATTTTAGGAATGTTTTCTCTAGCTCTGTGAGGTATGTCAATAGTATTTTGATTGGGATTGCATTAAATGTGTATAACAATTTTGGGAGTATGGCCATTTTCACAATGTTGGTTCTTCCTAACCAAGAGCAAGGACTATCTTTCGATTTTCTAATGTCCTCTTCAATCTTCTTTTTAGCATAGTATAATTTTCACTATATAGGTGTTTTATATTCTTAGGTTGATTCTTAAGTATTTCACTTTTTTATATGTTATTGTGAAGGGTGATATTTCCATAGTTTCTCTCTCGGTGAGTTTCTTGTTTGTGTACAGGAATGCTTTTGATTTTTGAGCATTGACTTTGTAGCCAGCTACACTGCTGAATTTGTTTATTACATCTAGTAGTCTTTTAATGGAGCATTTTGTGTCTTCCATATAGAGTATCATGTCATCTGCAAATAGTGATAATTTAACTTCTTCCTTTACTCTCTTTATTCCTTTTATTTCTCTCTCTTGTCTGATTGCCCTGGCTAGTGTTTCCAGAACTATATTGAAAAGGAGTGGTTATAGTGGACATCCTCGTCTTGTTCCTATTTTAAAGTGAAAGCTTTCAGTTTTTGTTCATTTAGTATAATGTTGGCTGTTGGTTTGTCATAGATGGCCTTTATAAGGCTGAGGTAGACACCGTATATTCCAAGTTTCTGAAGGGTTTTTATCAAGAACATGTGTTGGACTTTATCAAAAGCTTTTTCTGCATCTATTGAGATGACCATGTGGTTTTTGTTTTGGGCTCTGTTGATGTGGTGTATTACATTTATTGATTTGCATGTGTTAAACCATCCCTGCATTCCTGGAATGAAATCCACTCAGTTATGAAGTATGATCTTCTTGATGATTTGCTGCATTCTATTTGCCAGTATTTTATTGAGAATCTTTGCATCAGTGTTCATTAGTGAGATTGGCCTATAGTTTTCCTTTTCGGTTGGGTCTTTCTCTGGTTTTGGCATGAGAGTAATACTTGCCTCCAGGAATGATTTAGGGAGGATTGCTTTCTTTTCAATTTCATTGAAGAGTTTAAGGTGTATTGGTATCAAATCTTCTCTAAATTTCTTGTAGAATTCAGCCATGAATCCATCAGGTCCTGGGCTTTTCTTTGTTGGTAACTTTTTATTACCTTTTCAATTTCAATAGCTGATATTGGGCTATTCAAAATTGCTATCTCTTCTTGGTTGAGCTTTGGTAGTTCATATGTTTCTAGAAATCTGTCTATTTTCTCTGTGTTTTCCTCTCTATGTGAGTAGAGATTTTCAAAGTAGGTATTCACGATCTTTTGAATTTCTATGGGATCTGTAGTAATTTCCCCCTTTTCAGTCCTTATTGAGTGAATTTGGGATTTTTCTTTCTTTTTCTTTATAAGGTTAGCTAGAGGTTTGTCAATTTTGTTTATTCTCTCATAAAACCAACTTCTTGATTCATTAATTTTTTGTATTTTTTTAGTTTCAATTGCACTGGTTTATGCTCTAATATTTACAATTTCCTCTCATCTATGAGCTTTGGGTTTAACTTGCTCTTCTTTTTCTATTAGCTTAAGATGAAGCATTAGGTTTTTTATTTATGCTCATTCTGTTTTCTTGATATGATAATTTATTGCTATATATTTCTCTCTTAAGATTGCTTTCATTCCATCCCACAGATTACAATATATTGTTTCTACATTTTGATTGAATTGTTTTATTTCTTCTTCAATTTCATCTGTAGCCTTGCGGTTGTTCAAAAGGTTGTTATTTAATTTCCATGTATTTATGCAGGTTTTGCAATTTCTTTTGCCATTAATTTCCAATTTCACTGCGCTATGGTCAGATATTATACATGGGATAATTTAAATACCTTTGCATTTACTTAAGAATTTTTATGAGATAATATATGGTCTATTTTGGAGAATGTCCCATGCATAGCTGAGAAGAGTATGTATTTTGATGTGGTTGGGTGGAACACTCTGCAAACATCTACTAAGTCCAATTGCTCACAGGTATGATTCAGTTCTATTACTTTTTTGCTGACTTTTTGTCTAATTAATCTATCTCTTTGTGCCAATGGGCTGCTAAGGTTCCCTGTAATAATTGTGTTCTTGTGACTGTTGAAAAGATGGCAGACTGGTAGGTAGCAAGAGAGGGACTCTCTCTGAGAGACAGCTCAAATGCCAGAATAAAACACCCTAGAAAGACCCAAACAGAAAGAGATGGACTCTCACAATGCAGCAAGAAACTAATGTGCAAAAAACCACTTGAACATGAGGTCTTGGGGCTACTATTAGCGAAGATAAGATCAGCGAGCACAGCGCCCTCCTCGAGCCACCTGAATTCCTGCCTGACCTGAACAAGCAATCTGCACCAAAGTGGCTGGCTTGAGCCCCACCAGAGCGCGGAGCTGAACAGCCCTGTGCGGACATAAAGAGATATCGTCAGGACCTCGTAAGCAGGACCAAAACTGAAATATTAATTCAAATTAAACAAGAGATAAGTAGATTAATAAAGGAAAGGCTGGGCACCTCTCAAGAAGACACAGACAGAAGAATGGAGGAACACAAAAGGAGAGAAAAATTTAATGAAGAATACAGAAAAAACCTATAATTCATGAACCAGATTCAAAGAGATTATCAGGAAACTAAAGACTCCATAGAAAACTGGCAAAACTGCTTGAAAGAAACCAAAGATGGACTATCAAAAAGTGAACACAGGTTTGCAATGTGTGATCATGAAAGGGAAGATCTCTTAAAAATAACAAGGGAGCAGGCAGTAAAGATACAAAGACTGGAAGACAACAAGAGGATCTATAACTTAAGAATAAAGCATGTGAATGAAGAAGCAGGAATCAAACCAGGGGAATTACAAAGTCTATTCACAGAAATTATTAAGGAAAATTTCCCAAGCATAGAAAAAAGAAATGATATACAGATATGAAGCATACACAACTCCAGCCACCTACAACCCAAACAGAGCTACACCCAGACACATAATAATCTAGATTCCAGAAATTCAGTATAAGAACAGAATATTAAAAGCCATCAGAGAAAAGAAACAGATTACCTATAAAGGAAAACCAATCAAAATCATGGCAGACTTCTCGACACAGACCATCAGGC
>PVJX010004325.1:13700-96391 GCA_004027295.1 Dolichotis patagonum
ATTGATGTATCCTGCAAAACTCTCTCTAGAAATTAATGGAGAAACAAGATGCTTCCATGACAAAGAGGAGCTAGGAGAATTTGTGACCACCAGTCCAACCCTACAAAAAATACTGAAGGACATTCTAGGGAGAGAGAACAAGAATATGAGCATTTCAGGAACAGTGGCAGAGAGGCCTCAGTGAACGAGGCAGACAGTGGAGTGGAAGAGAAAAATAGACTACCAATGGTGGAAAAATAGAATAGCAGAAATGAGTCAGAGAAGATTGGCTATAATCTCTAGTATAGAGGGCCTCGAAATGCTAACAGAGAGAAACACAGGCAGAGTAGATCAAGAGATAGGGTCCATTAAGATGCTCTATATAGGGAGGCAGTGGGACCCAAAACAAGCAGTGTACCCCATCGGAGTGAAAGGGGAGGAGCTGTCTAAAAAATGAAGGCAGAGGATACTGTTAATGGGTTAACAAGATTTAAAATTTACATTATTCTCACCACTCTGCTTGTATGGATTATGTGCTGTTCCAGTTTGTCTACTTACACTAGACTTGAGGACATGGTCAGCTATCCCAAAAATAAGAGGACATATTATGGTAATCACCCCTAGTTTTCCTATCAAGTTAATCTGAAACCCTTTATAACGTATACTGTCTTATTATGACTGATCTTATTTGAATCTGGTTTGTTAGATTGCTACTTTGTATTGACTGATTGTATTTAAATCTGTTATGATTGATAGCATCAAGTCTAAGAGTATAGGCAACTGCACTGAAGATGACAAGATTCACTGAGATACCCAGTCTGGTTTGATTATTACTTGCTTTTGAAGTCTTATAATGTCTGCAATGCTTTGTTTTTATTAATGGCGTTATACACTGCTGAGACATCATGGTAACCATTGTAGATCACCTTGTATTGCGGTTTTATGTGACTTTTTTGCCTCATGCTTTTCTAGGAATTGTTTTGTTTTATCTTGCTTTGTTTTGTTTTTCCCTCTAAAACAGAAATGATAGATATACATGTAGAGACTCACGCATGTATAGAGCTTATAAACAGTTTACGAGAACCAACTATATAACACATGTTGAAATGAACAACTACTTTGAAGAAAAAGAGACACTACAATACCCAGTGCTGATTTCATCATGTCATGATGTGAAGTCCAGCAAAACTATCACTTTTTGTTCAAAGTTATTTTAGCTTGCTTTGTCTTGTTTAAGTTCAACACACATGAAGGTATGGACAGCTGTTTTGAGGAGAATGAGAGACACTATGACAGCCATTCTTGGCTTCCCTAATGTCTGGTCTTGAAGGCCTGAAATGCCCTCCTCATCCTGCTCAGATCAATTCCATAGTAGGTTGTTTCATGTGAATTCCCTGTATGTGACAATATGGACAACTATTTGGAAGAAAACAAGAGTCAATATGATAGAGAGTGAGTACCTCCGATTGTCTAGTTTTAAAATTTATGTCTCTTACATTGCTTTCTTGTGATCCACTTTGCTCTGTTTTCTTGTGTTTAATTTTACCCTTTTGATATAATTGCATGTATATTTGAGCGGGTAAGATGGATGACCATATTGCTGTTTTTGTCAGATCGTGGAGCAGAACTGTTAACAGTCTCACTGTTTGAATGTCTACTTTACATATTTTAACTTTGTAATTTGAACAACTATTTCCAAGAAGTCAGTATGTAATTTGTCAAGTAATAATTTCTTAGGTTTTTTTGTTGTCGTTCTTTTCCTTTTTTCCTTGGAATTCTGTATTGTTGCTACCCTTTATTCTGTTTTGTTTTGTTTTGTTTTTTCTCTTTAAATAAAATTTTTTAAAAGTTAAAAAAAATAATTGTGTTCCTGTGTATTTGGTTTTTCATGTCCATTAGTATCTGTCTTATATAGTTGGGTATTCCTGTGTTTTGTGCATATATGTTTATAATTGTTAGTTCTTCATCTTGAATTTTTCCACTTATGAGTATGTAGTGACTTTGTCTCTTTTAATCATTTTAGGTTTGACTTTCACATTGCCTGCAAACAGAATAGTTACTCCTGCTTTTTTCTGGGTTCCTGTTGCATGGAATACTATTTTCCATCCTTTGACTTTTAATCTATAAGTTTCCTTTTGGGTCAGATGTGTTTCTTGTATACAGCATATTGTAAGATCATGTTTCTTGATCTATTCTGTCAACCTATTTCTTTTGATAGGTGAATTGAGGCCATTTACATTTATGGATATCACTGATATGTACTGGTTCAACTTTGCCATGTTATGTTCCAGTTGTTTGCTTTCTGCTTTTCCCCCTTATAAAACTGCTTGTCCTACCTGGTAGCTTCTTTCTATTGTTGTTCTGGGGATTGTGGTCATTTTTATCTCTGTCTAGTATGTCTTTCAATACTCCTTCTAGGGTTGGTTTTGTGGATGTGAATTTCTTCAGCTGTTCTTTTCATGAAAGTATCTTATTTCTCCATTAAATTTGAATCAAAGTTTTGCTGAGTACAACAGTCTAGGTTGAAAGTTGTTTTCTTTCAGGGCTTGAAATATTTCACTCCAAGCACGTCTTAACCTGAAGGTTTGTGCTGAGAAGTCTGCCGTGATTCTAATAGGCTTTCCTTGATAGGTGAGTTGTGTCTTTTCTCTAATAGCTTTTAGTATTCTGTTTTTATGCTGTATGTCTGAGATCTTAATTATCATGTGTTTGGGTATAGATTTATGTTGGTTGTGACCACTTGGTGTTCTATATGGTTCACTTATCTGCATGTCAGATTTTTTTCCCCATGTTTGGGAAATTTTCTGCTATTACTTCTATGAATACTGTAGTTATATCGTTTGCATTGAATCTTGCGTCTTCACTAATGCCTATTAATCTTATATTGTTGCTCTTGGCATCATCTTGAAGCTTCTGGATTGTCATTTCATGCTGCTTTGTTATTTTTAAAAGTTCTATCCTTTCATGATCACTAATTGTGATCCTGTCGTCAAGGCCTGAAGTCCTATCCTCAGCTTCATTTAACCAGTTTTGCACACATTGAATAGAATTTTTTGTGACTTGGATGTCTCTTTCAGTGTGCTTCATGAATTCTGCTTGTTTTCTATAATGTTCATTCAAGGTTTCAATCAGTTTTCCATGCTCTTGTACTTTTTTCTCTATTTCTTCTTTAGCTGCACTCAGCAACTCCTTTAGTAAGGTTGTTATTTCTATCTTTACATGGGACAGCACTTCTAATTTCATTTCCTCTATAGCCTCATGAAGATTTTTTTTTTATTTCATTCACTATTTTCAGCGATTTCTAATGTGTTACTTTTGGAGTCCTCTCTTGCAATGTGTCCTGTACTTGCTCCTAGTGCACTAGATGTTTGAGACTGCATTTTGCTTTTTTGTTTTGCCATTTTCCCCTTTTGAGTTAGTGTTTGGTCCTTCAGACCCACTAGTCACCTGTTGATAGTGTGTATCTTGGAGTCCTAATGTAAGGTTGTTTGTCCAATTGCTGGGTCCCACAATGAATAGATGGGTCAGTCACCTGATTTCCCGCATAGGGCCTGTTGAGTGAGTTCTCTATTCCTCCTGGGATGACAAGCCTAGTAGTATTGATGTAGGTCAGCTTTTTTTTTTTTTTGGTTTTTTTTTTTTTTTTCCCGGTACTGGGGACTGAACTCATGACCTTGCGCTTGCCAGGCAGGCACTTAAGCCATTGAGCTAAATCCCCAGCCCGATGTAGGTCAGCTTTCAGTTGCTTATATTACTTTATCTTCAGGTTATTCCAGGTCATCAAATCTCCCTGTCTATAGTGTTTGTGTCCGCTGAGGTCCTACTGTGTCCCTATTGTGTGCCTGTGTGTCTCATAAGCCCTTTTGATTTTCTTCAAGTTGGGGGAGTCCTTCTCAGCACACTCCTCACTCTGCCTGATGTTTTCTGTATGTAGGAAGGGGTCACCCTCACTCTTGTCAGACTCACCAAGGTCTTACAGTTAGTTGGAGGGAACTTTACTACTGGCCCTATTTACCCACTGTACACCTCTATTTTAGGGGCATACTCACCACACTGACTGGAGCCAGCTGAGATCTTCTGTTTCAGTGAGGCAGTCACTTAATCTCTCTTCAGGCTAGCACAGATAATCTGCTGTAGTCCAAGGTTCCTCTTGGGGTGGTTTCAGATGCAGGGTGTGGTTTTACTGCCTGGGAGCAGAGTTCCAAGTTTGCCCTGTGCATGGGGATTCCTCTGGGGTGTGCACAGTCAGGACCCAGTGGTGGATTCCAGGCCCTGCTCACTGCTTGGAGTTCACTGGGCATAGTCCAGTAGGCCCACTGGTCCCTCTCGTGTGTCTTGGGGTAAGAAATACATTTTAAAATGCTCAGTATATTATAATCAATTGCAGCCCTTTGACCAAAAGGACTCTCTTCCTGTTGGCTCCTATTTTCTTTTGACCTAACTCTGTAAGTTTTTGATAGATATTTTGCTTTCTGGGACAAGGAGATGTCACAGTTTATCTCAGGTAGATCCTGCTCCAGACATGAGGTCAGCCATTTCCCTGAGGAGCTCTCTTTCCTTTTAGTAGGGCATTTAAGATGATGATTTGGAACTCATGGCCATTGCTCCTGCTCGGCCATGCATTCAAGCTTTTGTTGTGATACACTTGTAAAATGTGTATTTTTTTCTAAGAGAAGAAAAGGAAGTCATGAGCTTTGCCTAGTATTTCCAATTTAAGCTTAAATTATGTTTACTTAATATCTTTGGATTGTCCTCTCTCTAAAAAATATGAATTCCAAGTATGGTTAAAATAATTATTCACTTGCCTTTTCCTATGTTCACAATAACAACCTATTATTATTAATAATAAAATGCTGACCATATGTTAAGATGTCTTTGCACTTTAAGGCCTATGACTGAAACACTGAATTCTAGGGTCAGACTACATTGTCTATTCTAAGATACTGACCTCAGTTGTTATATCATTAAATTTTTAGATATTTCTTGTTATCGTGTATTAATAGTGCCATGTAGATATTGCCTCCTAGGCAATAAAGAGTAACTAGGTGTCAGCTGTTAGCTTTTTTGTTTTGTTCATTTGGCTAATTTATCATCCTGAACACACTGATAAGCCCTTTATACTTGGCTATTACAAGTGATCACTGACACTGATTCACAGCTCAGCTCCCTTCCTTATCTATTATTATGTGTGGCCACCTCTACTGACCAGTCCTTGGTGTAATTGCTACTTTTATCAGTACCATACTCAAATTTACATGTGTTAGATGGAAACAATTATTTCTTAAACAGAATATATTAAATAAAAACAAAACTCTCAAATATGTTTACATTCCCATATTTATTACAATAAAGAAAATTAAACTTACTGTATTCTATTTACTCTTATTATTCTGTGTTTTGTATACTTTATAGTAATAGGAACTCATGGCTTTTTATAAACTTAGCTTATTTCCTTTTTTCCCTTTTATCCCCTCATTTTATTTTATTAGTACACATCTGTAATTTATGCAGTTTACAGTCATCTTGGGAAATGATTACATGTATATATACTGCTTGGTTTTTTAAAAAAAACTCTCCTTCCCTTCCCTTCCATTCCCCTTACCTTATCCTCCTCTGGTCCCCTGTTAATCTTTTTCACTTGATACGCTTTGTTTTGCCACATGTTACGGCTCATAATGTTCACAAGATTTAGGTTATTAGGTTTCTGTACTTTGCACAGCATTATTCCTCTCATTTCCCCTTCCCTTCACTCTTATCTGCCTCCTCATTGACTTGGATCCTGTGCTATTTGATGAGATCTTTCTGCTTGTCCCTTTCTATCCATTTTTATTCTTTTCTTTGTTCTTTGCCTCATTAAAATGAGGGATAGTATATGGTAATCAAGCTTGCATGTCTGATTTATTTCACACAGTGTTTTGTTTTATAGATGCACCCATTTTTCCACAAATGCCTCAAATTTGTCTTTCTTTATAGCTGAGTAATATTCAATTATACATAGAAAGCACAGTTTGTTTATCTGATCATCTGCTAATAGGTATACAGGCTGCCTCCAGGATTTTGCTAGTATGAATTGTGCTGGTATAAACATTGGTATGTAAATATCACTGTAGTATGATGACTTGAGTTCCTTAGGGAAGACACCTGGCAGGGGGATAGCTGAGTCATAGGAATTTTTAGTTTTAATTCTTTGAGAAATTTCCATATTGATTTCCATAATGGTTGTACTAGGTTTCATTCCTACCAACAATACTAATGATTTTGTGTGTTGAACTTGTATCCTGCTACTTTGTTGAGTCATTTTAATTCAATTAATCACAATTACCATGATGATGGTGATGATGATGATTTTAGTATATGTGCTGCTGAATCGAGCACAATATAGACTTTTTTTCCAATCTTTTTGAGACAGGGTCTCCCTATGCAGTTCAGGCTGGCCTTGAGCTCACTTTGTAGCCAAGGTTGGTCTCAACTTGAAACAATCCTCCTGCCTCAGCCATCCAAGTGTTGGGATTACAGGAGTGTGCCACAGTGCCCAGCTACCATCATTGTTATTTTGATACTTAAATTACCAGAACTTTGTCTCTTTAGCAGCACCCCAATATCTCTTGACATGCGTCTGCTCTCTGGCAACAATCTCCCTCTAAAACTATCTAAAATGTTTTTGCCTCAAGACTTGAAATAAGCTGAGCTCCAGAGTGTTGGTTCCTTTTAAGGCATAATAATGACTATACTAGATACAGTCTCTGTCCCATCCTTTCTGCTTGCCTTTACCATTTGAGTTATCACTGGCATAGTTTGCAAATGCTAGTGTCTGATTTTCACTGATAAGGGCCATTTTGGATGGCAAGGTTCTACTTCCCAACTGACAGGCTGGAAGATCCAGGGCATCAGTGATTCCTGGAAGCAACCCTCAATATGACCCCAGGAAGTTGGATATAAATACCCAACTCCCTCAGCAGATTGGGCAATACCAGTGACCATTTCATGACGACTCTCAGGGCTCCACATCATCAGCAATAGCAACATGCAAAATAATGGGCCTTCTATCACCATCTTCCCCTTCACTATTTCATTTTTCTATTCTTGTCCTTTCATGGAATCTGCCTGTATGTCTGCTAATGGATTACATAGATACACAGAGATCAAAACACAGGCACTAGAAATCCTGCTGTTGCTGTAGTAGCAGAGCTAGAAAATGCATATGTTTTCCACCAATCAACCCCGATTTTACTTTTCAACTTAAACTTTTACATTGTAAGAGTTATCTTACTCATAACATGTGGTTTCACCCACAAGACTTTTTTTTGACAAAAGGCAGATAATAAATACTTGATGATGACAATGTGATGATAATGACAGAGATATCTTTGATCTAAATGAATGAACTTTTTTCGAAGAATTCATTTGAACTCAACTAGCATCTATTAGACACTTGGCTGTCAAGGGTTGGACTAAGCTCTAGGAACACAAAAGTAAGATATCTGACAGTGAATAAATTAGACATTATCCTGTCAGAAAGTTAGAGAATTAAAAAGCTATGTTTTTACATTTATAACCCTACAAATGTCACAATTTCAACAAGAATGAAACTTGTATATTAAAAAATAATGGTTAGTTAAGGAAAAGAGGGATTTTTGACAATATATCAGGATCAGTTGCAGTTATGGACTTTCTTATTTTGACCCAGATCTTTTAAAACTCATTACCCTAACAGTCAACATTTTTTTATACCAGGTACTAAACTGACTTTACAATCTATAGTAATATATGACTTCCATTAGCATTTCAAAAACATTAACTGTCAAAAATATTTTCTATATTTCAGAATTGTGTATGTTTTAGAGACTGACAAGAAACAAGTATAGACTGTGCTAAATTGAGTAGTACATGATGCAACTATAAATTCAACACTGAGGTATTTTACAAATATATTTGTGCTGATGGTTTAATTACAAAAAGTAAAGCATACACTTCTCCCTTGTTTGCAATCAATATAGAAATACATGATCATATATAATCCATTAAAGGACATAATAGTTAAATATGTAAATACAGAGGGTTTTGACTTTTTATCCAAGTCTCAAGACATTTAACTTCTTTCCAAATTTACAATTACTTCTTCTAATTATTGGACTCTTCTGCGGTGTTTACTTTTCAAAGCAACATCACCTCTTGCTGATTCACTGTTGATTTCTGCCTACTTTGTGTTGCCAAGAGATATTTCTCTTCTTGACAGATTCTTCTATCATTTTAGCACTTTGTGAAATAATACGTGCTAGAAATGTCTTTTATCCTCCCTCTCTCACAATGATACTTAAACATGTCTGTTTAAAGAAGTTAATATCTGACTGAGTTATTTGGCTGTAGCAACAACTTCAAATGTAAATTTATGGACTGGTTCCACTAGATAACATAGTGTCTCTCTGAGTTTCCATGCTAGTGATCAGCTTTAAACACTGGTGAGCTCCTGGGAGGTTTTTTTTTAGGTTTTTGTTTTGTTGTTGTTCTCATTCTCAAAATGACAACCTTGGACCTCTACCTAGTATCCTGGTATATATCAAACATGAGTTTGATATATATTATGAATAGAAATATATAAATAGTGGCGGAGATACATTTTGCCGCTAATAAACATATGAATACCAATACCTCAATTTTGTATTTACTCTTATTTTCTCTTTTCTTTACTTTTAACCTTCTAATTCCATTTGAAATGTCCCTCTGCCTATTCTAGTTCCAGTTTAGAAACTGTAAAGATTCATTTGGTGAGGAAGCCATTGGAATTTTTCAGGCCCTTCATATTAAGAGAAATAAAATCCAAAATTTCATTTTAAAATCTGAAATATTTTTTGAAGTTCTGTTTGTCCAAAGCTATTTCTAATATCATATTTAAAGATAAACACCCTGAGACCTACTTATTATACAAATTAGGATAAATAAGGTGGGTGCCAGCCAAGGATCTGTTGACTAGGACAGTGAATCTAAACCTTTAAAGCCAGTAAATATGTAGCACAAACCCCCCCTCCATTTCTCCATCCTGATCTCCTGGCAGATATCACTAGTAAAACTCCTCCCTCTCATGCTGAATCTAGGCAAATCTTTTTGCAATGTTTCCCAAAGCACTATCCCTAAGCCAATGTTGACTCTTGGATGGTAACATCTTGTGGGTACAGTATAAACAATTTATGAAATGAATTGTCATTTTTAAAATCTTTTAAACACTCTTATTGGGGTACAAGTGACATACAAAGAACTGCATACACTTAATGCACACATTTAGATAAGTTTGAACCTAAGTGAATATCTGTGGCAATTATGAAGACAAAATAGTAGACATAGCAAATATGTCCTAGTTTCTTGTGTCTCTTTGGACTGGTTTTGTGGTAAAAAGCCTAAAATGAGATCTACCTTTTTAAATTTTAGAGTCCATAAGACTGTATTGTTAACTACAGGCATCATTTTGTGCAGCTGATCTTTAGAGTGTATTCATCAAGCATCACTGAAATTTTATACTCGTTGAACTACTACCATTTGTCCTTCCCATACCCAGGCTCAGAAAACACCATTGTGTTCTCTCCGTCTATGAGCTTATTATAGATGTATCCTGGAATCATAATGTATCCTACTGAGACTTGTTTATTTCACTTAGAATAATGTCCTCCAGATTCACCTTCTTGTGGCACATAGCAGGATTTCTTTTTCAAGATTGTATAATATTCTCCTGTGTGTATGTAACAAATTTTTCCTCATTTGTTGGAGAACCTGTGTGGTTTTTCTACATCTTGGATACTGCCATATATATATATATATATAGCAAGTAAATATGAGAAAAATGTTCAACATCATTGGTCACTTGATAAATGCAAATTAAAACAACATTGAGACACTGTCTCAATCCAGAAAGAATGACTATCATCAAGAAATCAAGCAATAACAAATGCTGGTGACGCTCTGGGGGAAGGAACCCTTCTCCACTGTCAATGAGTATAGACTGACACAATAACTGTGGAAATCAGTGTGGAAATTCCTGAAAAACTAGGGCTAGAGGTCCCATTTGATCTAGCTATTTCACTTCTTGGGAAATAAAAAGCATCATACCACAGTGATATACACACACCCACATTTATAGTGACAGAGTTCGTAATAGCTAAATCTTGGAAACAACCTAAATGCCCACCAACTGATGAATAGATAGAGGATGTGTTTTTAGTTATACAATGGAGTACTACTCAGCCATGAAGAAGGATAAATCTGAGACATTTCTAGTAAGTAGATGCACTTTGAGATCATACTCTCAAGAGAAATAAATCAGACCCACATACTTAAATATGGCATTGTCTCTCTGGTGTGAGAAATTGAAAGCGTATGAGGACCAAAAAATAGGTAGATATTATGAAATAGGAAGAAGTTGTTCAGAAGGAAAGGAGAACTAGGGAGCCATGAGGGCAAAAGGAAGAAAGGAAAAATTAAAAATGAGAAAAGAAAGATAAAATGGAAATAAAGCTGTGAAAATAAGGAAGGAAAAAGGGGTTGAATGAAGGGGGGGAAATGAAAAACAAAGAGGAATCAAGATATGTTATGTACAGGTACAAGTTCCTTATGATGAATGTGATAATTTCTAAAGTATACTAATGAACTTAATTAAAAATAAACAAAAAAATCAAAAAATTATTGCAACTGCTACCTAAAGATTCAAGATTCCTCCCTGTCTTAATGATGAGAAGTGAAAAGAACCTCAAAACCAAATTGGTTAAAGCAATAAATCAACTATTCAGAAAGTGTATATGAAATACATAAATTGTTTTTCCTAATAACCCATGTAACAATTGGATAATGTTGTCTCAATTCAACTTTAAATACATGGATCCTCTAGATCATTCTAGCAAAGCTAAAGTGATATTCCCATTTATTTTTCTTCTTAGGTTTCTATGGAAACACCTTTTGAGTTGGCCTTTTCCAAAAGAGAATATTGTGTTTTATTTTTAAATAGAATGACAACAAATTTATCTATGCAAAGGAAAAATGTTTGGCAGATTTCTGAACCCAGGCTAAAATGTGATTTCATCATTTATTTGTCTCTTAAGAGCGCTAACATCATTAGAGACAACATTCCTAAGGGTTTGCATGTGTGCATTTCAGAAGGAAATTGTTCCTCATCCTTCAGTAAAGGGCATAGATTATTTATTTTGTTACACTTAGGAAGGTACTTTTACTTCCATGCAAAACACATTTTAAGGGTTGTAAAATTTCACAAACTCTGATTAAATTTTAAATTCAATTAAGTTGTAATTTTAAGGGTTCCTGTTTACTCTTAACATGGAATATATTGATTTAAAAAAACGCAAAACACACAAGCACAGAAAGACTCACTCATCTATTCCAGTTATAAAAATAACACCTGAAGGAACATGAAATGAGCACTTATATAAAAATATATTAATTTTCTAAGAAAATAGCATATTTGGAATGGAATATTTATACCCATCCAAAATTTAACATGTTAGAATTTAATGATTACAATTTTAAAAGCCTGTGTTTTACCCACAATTTTTTCTCATTTTTAACTTTCAATCACATGTAGTGCTAACTTTGTCTGCCCTCCACAAGGAGCTCTTGTTGATCAGAATAAAGCGGCATATTTCCACCCTTAGGACCAATTTAATTGTCCTCAAGATCCACTGACTAGACATCCAAATAAGCTATTGTTCTAGTAAGAATTAAGACAATTTCTGTTAGAAACAAGAAAGAAAAGTGAAGTGTGCCCTCATCCATACTATGCTATGTTTAAAACTGATTAAAATAAAACACATTAAACACATTTGCCCTCATCCATACTATGCTATGTTTAAAACTGACCAATTAAACTAGCAGCGGGGGAAATAGCTATAAAGAAGACAGTTGATTCTCCCTCTCATTCTCCCTCTTTTTAAATGTTTGAAATTTATTCTGCTTCTAAATGAAAAGAAATAGGAGTGGCAGTAACAAACAAGATTTTACCAACACATATCGCAATGTGACCATTAAGACGGCGTTATTATATTTGAACACTAAGAAGAAAACAACTGCATTCCAAACAGCTAAATACGCAGGCCCAAAATATGAAGATGTCTTTAACTGCCACACTCACCCCAAAGCTCATTAGTCTCCTGCAGCATCCCGAAGAGGAAGCACATGTCTGCCTGGCTGGACAGTAAGAGGCACACACAATGTACCACCGATATGCCAGGAAAAGATGGCTGCCTCCTCAGAGAGGAGTAAGGTGGAGGCAGGAAATGCTGTTGTTTCTTAGCCGATTAGTACTACTGCACTTTTAAAACTGAGAAACTTAACAAGGGGGATATGTTCTGAGAGATATACTGCTGTGAGCACCATGGAGTGACTAGCATCAACCTAGGCCGTGTATTTTAACCATAAGACGTAGCCTTCTCAGGTAATCAAGAATGTGGCAAACATGAGCTAGAGAAGGAGCTGCTGATGCAGCCAGGCATGCTGTTCTGTAAGGCACATTTTTAAATGAGTTTTAAAACTCACTCTAAACTCGTGACAGAAGGTACGGTAAACACATAAACCAATGGTATAGAAGGTACAAGGGGATGTGCCTTGCTATATTTCAGTGCACGCCAACAAGTAAATTAGGGTAGGTGTCAACTGACCAAATATTTATTTCATAAATAATACAGGGATAAAAACAAAATGCATAGTTTCATTGTCCTCTTCCTTTGGGTTACTTTTTATACCTGTAGTTTTAAATGTTGAATCAAATTTTATCAAGAAAAAACCTTATGTCCTTTTCTCTGAAGAAAATTAACCTACATCTTTATTTTGATTTTTGTCCCATCTCTCCATCCAGAGGCAAACTCTTCTTGTCCACTCCCCAGTCCTATGGTAAATCATTTCCCATAAATCCAGTCACCCACTCAAAATTCTACTGAATTAGGTACAATTGTTCCTTATGGCCAAATATATTTAAGTTAATGCAAATTTATTAAATCTTTATCTCATATTTTCTCAGTTGATTATATTTACTTAAATGCTGTTAAACTTATCCTTGCTGTGTATCTTACCATCTTTGACACACTTTTCTTCCCTTCATTTTTGGACAGTGAGGGTGTTTCATGGGATGATCACTTGCCCTTATCAGGTAATGCCACATTACTCTGCTCCCTTCTCAGACAGGCCTCGTCTGGCCTGCTTCTGTAGCACCTTCTCAAGGTCTCTCAACTCAGAGCACTGACACTCCAGCCACTGTGACAGTGTCTTTCGTCCTTTGCTGAGGGCTGTGCCTCTGGATAATGTGAACTGTCAATCCATTGTTACCGCACAGTAGTTCGCAATAAAGCATCGAAATAAATTAACCTCAGCCTCTATATGCTGCAGGACATTGTTCAGAGGTTTTCTCTAATTCCTTTTCATAAAATTTAAAGACTGCCTGACATTAGGCAGAGCAAACCATTTCACCCTTGTCCCCATAGCTAAAAATACATTCTCCAAATGTAGTTTTGAAAACTTGAGAAGACAAGCTTTTTTTCAAGAGGAATGGTTGACATTTTAAGACATCATAAGTGCTTCTAAAAGTTATAGGCTTTAAACAAGAGGTGAGACATTGAAATCCCTCATAAGTAATATTTTTGTTATGGAAAGATAATTTCTTAAATCTTACAATGCAGTGTCTAAAAACCAAATTTACTAAATAATTATTTTACAATCAGGACTTTCATTATTTGACAATCTTTGCTTCAAAATTGTTTTGTAAAACAAGTTCCCTGTAAATTTAAGATTTTTCTCTCTAGAGATTATTGATTACCCTAACCATTGTGACAAAGATAAAGGATAGAGAGTTTAAACCTATTTTATTGGGAAACATGATAGTTGAAGTCTTTAAAAAACAATTTCAGTGGTCAATTTACACATGTTTTTATTGTGTAAAGCAGAGATCACAGACTTGTCCAAAATCTGAAAGGAAGGAGACTCTTTTCTTCATTTATCTTTTCTTTCTTTTTTCCTCCCTTTTTTCAGACATTTAAAATTTCAGGATTATTGCATAAATATTTAGGTTTCTGGTTTCTTCTCAGAAAAACCAGAGGATCTGGTAATTCATGTTTCTACTGGCAAAATATAGCCAGAGTTAAATATTTGAATTCTCTATCGGGGACATCATGAGCACTGGACTTCTCTAGAAGTCTTCTTACGCACTATTGTTTATAGCATAGCTCTGTCTCTGTCTTCATCTTCCCGCTACTTTTCCCTCAATATGCCTGCTTTTCAATGTTCTTTCTCTTATAAAGATAACAGTCAGATTTAGGACCCACTCTAAATCATGTCTTCTTGATATCCTTAACTTTATTACCTTGGCAAAGACTCTACTTCCAAATACAGTCAAATTTTCAGGCATGTGAAGGAGAAAAATGTTAGAATTTTTCATCTACCTTTTTTAAGGGATAAAATTCAACCTATTGGGTATCAGTTTTTCAAAGATTGAAATAAATGTGTGGCCAATTTTAATTATTTAACCTCCAGTTACTTTCCCATTTAAATTCACTTATGTCAAAAAGTAAAGCTCTCAGTGTGAAATGTTTCTTTGGCTCAAAAATTGAGATCTTTGCTGACTATAATTACTTGCACTTCATCAGCAAGTACAAAGGTACAAGATTACATTGAAATGAAGGAGGTCTGACACTTTAAGTCACAAACTTTTAAATCAGAGTAGATACCATTTTCTTTTCTTTTGGTCAGAGTTTTTCAAGGTGAGATTCACAGGCCTCTGTAATGGTGTTGTGGCAGGCCAGTGCAATTTTTAACTTGGTCAGAACCAACTTAACATGTCCAGAAGTTTTGAAGGTCAGTTGTAGCCTAAAATTGGACATAGTGGAAATATTTACAACAAAGAATTTGGCAAATACTCTAAATCAAGAGTCCTCCTTCTCAAAGAGTCAGTTATTAAATAATTGGCAACACACAATTACCTGTATATTATCAAATAGTCCACAAGTTGCTTGGCTCTTTCAGAAAAAAAGTATTTACTTTTGCTCACCTACATTTCATTCAATGTTGAATGAAACATTGTTATTATCCCCAAAATGTTATTACTTCTTCTAATCATTATTTCTTTAAATGATGTTCATGGGCAACAAGGATAGCTGCAATGTTTGAAAAGGTGAATTAATCTGAGCTAATGAATTTTAAGATCATTTGCGTAAGGCTAGAATTTTAAAGTTATCAGATTAGTGACTCAATTTCAGAAACATATAAAAGTAATGAAAGTGTAACAGAATTATCTCTGTATAAACATATAGTATCTTAGTGAAAATGTGGAAATTGAATTTGAATATGTTCTGACAAATATTCTATGAGTAAAATGGTTTTTTTACAAATAAAAACATAATTAAAATATTTTTAAAAGTAGACTGTTGGTAAGATACCCACCCAACTCTAACTCTATGTCTTTTCTACTGTAAGTTACACACAAAGATCTCTCATTTTCAAATAAATAATAGTGACCTTTCTAATAAACTAGTTTTACAGTTTACCAGAATAAGTACTTACTAATGTTTTGAGAAGGAAATTGATTAACCCAGTAAATCAGTTTAAGGAGATGTGACTTAGACCACAGAGATACAGTGTTGTACTTCTCATAGGGAAAAAGGGGTACAAGTTCTGATATTGCAGAAATGCTGGTTAAACTAGCTACAAGGTTAACAAATCATATTCACAGGGAAAGTAGAATGAGTGTTACAGAAAATCTCTCATCGAATGGAACTGTGGGATGTCATCTAACATTCATTACAAACAACATGGAGAAGTGTATGCTATGGCACAAGAAAATGTACACTGGAGTCAGAAAAGGTATGTGAGCTGTATGCATACAGGAAAGAGTATTGCTGGACAAACAAAAAAAATTACACCTGAATAACACACCTGTAAAGACTTCTGCATAGACAGAGGTTAGCAGCCCTAACCTGCTTCCTCATCTTGACTCATTATTGAAAGAAATGCCTCAAATTGTAGACGGCTTAATACGGTAAATATTGTAAATACGGCTTAATTAATTCATCAAGCTTTTATTGTGTTTGACAGACACTGATTTGGGTAGGAGTTACACCAGTGATAAAAGCAGGCAACAAAACATCCTGCTTTCTTCTGGATGTTTTATAGAAGGAAACAGCCAATAAACCAAATCAATGAGTTGATACCTGGTAGGTTTTGCCCTACATAGCTGACAATTCCATAGGGAATTCCAATTAATATGTTAGAAGATGACACGTAGCATAAGATAAACAAAGCAGGACAGAGTGGGAGAGCATTTGGGGATGGAGTACAGGTTAAGGAAAGGGCAGCAAGGAGTAGGGGAGGCCTTGGCTGGGATGACCGCCGAGTGTGCTGTGCAGAGGAATTGGCAGAGAGCAGGACCGCACTGTTCTTTCAACTGGTGATCACAGGAGACTTTGAAAATATGTTCAAGACAAAAACATTTCTTTGTAAAATAATACAAACCAGAAAAGATGATTTATATTGGGTTGTTTAAATTGTATGTCTCAAAGATACATGCAGTATCACAAATAGACCCACAATGGAACAACTTTAATGCTGGGATTAATATGAGGATTTCTTTAGCAGACCAACCAGTGGGACAAGCGACTTCACTGCCAAGGTTTTAGCTTTCTCTGATACTCAGCAGAGAAAGAAACTTGGCTTATTTTTAAGGCAAATTCAAATCCTGCAACAAAATATGGGTTACTTTTTCAAAGCTGATTGCTATCTAAAGAATAAAAACCTTGAATAGTACCTAGTATATGCTAAAGACTAAATATGAAACAAGAGCTTGATAACTGTTGTGATAACTTGATAGATTCAAAGACGTAAAATCAGCGAGGTATATTAAGTATAAGCAAATCTGTGTTCCAGTTTGAAGTCTATATGCTTCATTTCATTTAGTATATAAACTCATTCTATAATGCAATCATCCGAGCCTAAATAAAATAAGAGATCAAGGGAAATATTACTGTATAAAAATAAAACAGTGCCTGAAAACAGTTTACTCTATTCCCTGTGTGCTCCCTTTTAGCCTCATGTACAAGTCTCACTAGCTCTAACAGGAGAGCCACTTGGTTGTGTCCTTGAAGGCTTACAAATCCCAACCTGTGAAGTCTAAATTTACACACTGTTTTGTTAAGCACTCAGATAGATCTTTAAAGCTTTATGGGAGTTCAAATGAATTTTCCTTACAAAGCATTCTGGTTTGAATGTCCTCCCTGCCCCTACCTACCAAGAGTCACGTGTTGAAATGTAATTGCTGGTGGATAGTATTAAGAGGTAGGTAGGGCCTTTAGGAAGTAGTTAGGGCACGGAAGCAGGGCCTCCATGAGCGGGACTGGGGATATCATAAAAGAGCTGGAGGACTGAATTTGTTCTTTCTGCCCTTTCTCCCTTGCGAGGACACAAACGTTGCCCCTTCCAAGAGGATGTGGTAATGAGGCACTGTCTGAAAAGCAAAGAGCAGCCATTACCACACAGAAATCCTACAGTGCCTTAGTCTTGAATTTATACTCCAGAACTATGTGAACTAATTTTCTGTTATTTACTAATGACTTATCATATGATATTTTGCTATACCAGCAAAATGAACTGAGACATAAGGACATGCTAACCCATAATAATCTGGCCTTACTTTTCTTTAGTCATATTTTTGTAAGACATTGTTCTTCAATTAGCAAAACTTTAGGCATAGAAGGCAATGAGAGTTAGGATAGAGAACCAAGGAAGGTAAGCCTAAATTCTGGATGTTGAACTTTAGACCTTGATGGATTTCAGCAAGTTGCAGAAGGCCTTAAAGTTTGTTTCTATATTGAGAAAAAGAAAAATCAATTTGAAGACTAAATGTAAAAATATTTTATAAACTAAAAATACTATGCAGTGATCCACATACATATCCAGTTTCTGAGGCTCATATGTCTATTGGGGACCCACTATAAGAGAAAAACACCCAGTTACGAATGCAAAACTAGATAAAAGACTATGTGCTAATTTAGAAAGAGGAAACAAGTCAACTAATTACAAATATTGAGAGCTGACAAGCACCATAAACATCATGAAACCCAATAATATAATATGACATGTCTATTAGTGGCACAATATAATTACTCAAAGTCCAGTTTATATTAAAATGTACTCTTAGTATTATACATTCTGTGCATTTAGACAAATGCATAATGACTATATCCAGTATTACATACACAAAATAGTTTCATTGTCCTAAAAATCATCTGTGCTCCAAATTTTTAACTGTTCTTCCTACCTTCTGAACTCCTAAAAACCACTGTTTACCATTCATAGTTTTGTCTTTTCCTGAATGTTATTACTTAAAAACAGATATATGAAGCCATTTTTTTTATTTTTTATCTGTTTTTATTTTAAACAGAACAAAACAAAACAGAACAAAGCAAATCAGAATATAACAATGCAAGCAACATAGGACTTCAAAACAAGACAACAAGAAATTAACAGTAGCTACCATAATGTCTCTTGTTTTCTTTGAAATAGTTGTCCATATCTTCACACACAACAGTGTCAAACATAACAACATAGTGTAAAACCAATCAAAAGAATGAAAGCACTACAGGACTTCAACACCAGATAACAAGAAATGAACAATGCTTTCTATAACATCTTGTTTTCTTCAAAACAGTTGTCCATACTATCACACATAATAAAATCAAACAAAACACAACAGAATAAAACTGATTAAACACACAAATGAAAACATTATAGGACTTCAAAACAAGATAATAGAAAAACAGAACTTCACAGCAGGTTACCAGGATAACAGTAATAGGTACTGTAGTATATATCTCATCTTCACAATATTTGTTCTTTCAATCAGGTATAGCAAAATCAAAGGAAACACAGAATATTATAGAACTTATCAAAACAGAATATTGAATAGAGCAATACCATTAATCAGGACAAAGCAAAACAGTGATAAAAAATATTTGCCTTCAAAGAGACGGTAGAAGGAAATCCGCCTTATTTGCTATATTACGTATGGTCAACCTGCCAAGAGATGCTCAGATCTCTGGCTCCCACTTGCTGGGGGGATGGGATATTTGATTCTCAGCCTTCACATCAGTAGGCTGACAGCCACTTACCAGGGCAGCACGCTGGTTGCTCATTTTCTCAGCACCCTGTATGAAGCCTTTTTAAACTAGTTTCTTTCACTCAGTAATTAGCCCTTAAGGTGCCTCCATGCCTTTTCATGGCTTGACAGTTTATTCCTTGTTAGTGATAAATAATATTCTACTGTCTGATAGTACCATATTTTTTATCCAGTTAGCCACTGACAGACATCTTGTTCATTTTTAGGTTTGGGCTATTATCAATAAAGTGGTTATAAACATCTGTGTGAAGATTTTTGTATGAACCCAAAGTTTTCAACTCTCTGGATAGATACCAAAGAGCATGGGTACTTGATTATATGGTTAACATAGTTCTAGTTTTATAAAAACATTTGAAACTCTTTTCCAAAGTTGCTATAGCATTTTCCATTCCCCCCAGTACTGAATGAGAATAGCTATTGTCCTGTACTCTTGTCAGCACTTAATACTATCAGGTTTCTTATTTGGGTCATTTTCATAACTATAATGGTAAATGAACCCACAGTGTAGTAGAGTTTCGGTGTTTTAATGGTGAGTGACATGGCACACCTTTTCATATTCCTACTTGCCATCTTCTTTGCTGAGGATTCTGTTAAACCCTTTGGCCCATATTTTGAAATAAGTGTATTCATTTGCTTATTGTGGAGCTTTAAGTGTACTTTGTATTTTTTATCAGATGCGTATTTTGCAAATATTTCATTCCTCTCTGTGGCATGTCTTCTAGTCTTCTTGACAGTGTCTATACAAAGCAGACATTTTAATTTTAGTGATAATATAGCTTATTAGTTCTTTCTTTCATGAATAATGCCTCTGGCTTTTTATATAAAATTTCATTTACATACTCAAAGTCATCTAGGTTACCTATAGTATATTATCTTCAAGAAGTTCTGTAGTTTTCCATTTTCCAATTAGGTCTATCACTCAGTTTGAGCTAATTTTTGTAAAAGGTGTAAGTTCGGTTTTTAGACTCATTGAATTGCATGTGGTTAACTATTTCTTCAAGCACCATTTCTTGTAGACTGCCATTTCTCTCTATTGTAATCCATTTATTCCTTTCTCAAACATTACTTGATTATATTTATGTGGGTCTATAGGCTCTATTCTGTTCCACTGATCTCATTGTCTCTTTTTCTTCACCAATATCACACTACCTTGATTATTGTAGCTTCATAGTAAGTCCTAACATCAAATTGCGTCAGTCCTCCAACTTTGTTTTTCCTCCATTATGTTAGCTATTCTGGGTCATTTTTCTCTGCATATAAACCTTAAAGTCAATTACTGTATCTAAAACAAATGTTCTGAAATTTTAACTAGAACTGTACTGCCTCTATAGATCTAGCTAGGAAGAACTGAAACCTTGACAAGTAAGGAGTCTTCCTATTAAAGAACATGGAGTATCTCTCCATTATTTAGATTTTCTTTGATTTTTTTATTAGAGTTTATTATTTTTCCTCAATTATATCTTATACATATTTTGTTATATTAGTACCTAAATATTTCATTTTGGAAGCTGCTAACATATATAGTACTGTATCTTTAATTTCAAATTCCACCTGTTCCTTGCTGGTATATAGGAAAGTGATTAACTTTTATATATTAACTTTATATCCTGCAACTTCGTTATAATCACTTAGTAGTTCTAGGAATTTCTTGTCAATTATTTCACATTTTATACATAAATAATCATATCATTTTGAAAACAAAGACAGTTTTGTTTTTCTTCTCCTGTACCTTTTATTTCTCTCTTGTCTTATTGCGCTAGTGAAGATTTCCAGGACAATGTTGATAAGGAGTAATGAGAGAGGTCAATTCTTTCTTGTTCCTGATCTGAGTTGGAAAACTAGTTTTACATCATTAAGTAGGGTATTAGTTAAAGATTTTTGTAGATATTATTTATCAACTTGAGGAAGTTCTCATCTATTTGTAAGTTGCTGAGAGTTTTTTTAATCATGAATAGGTACTGGATTTTGTCAAGTATATGTTCTCCATCTGAGATAAGACTCTGATTTTTTATTTTTAGCTTGGTGATATGATAGATTACATTAACAGATTTCCAAATTATAAACCAATAACTGACCTTGCCTCCTTGGAAAATCTCAGTTTTTTATAGTTTATACCCAGTTTGTTATTGTTTACAATTATTTTTACACATTGTGGACATGATTTTCTATTACTTGGTTGAGAATTTCACTATCTATGTTTGTGAAACATTGGTTATAGTTTTCTACCAATGTCTTTATCAGGCTTGGTACTACAGTAATGTGGCCAAACAGTTGTAGTTTCTATTATCTGGATAAAATTTCATTAAAATAGTATCAATTTCTTCTTTAAATGTTTGATGGAATTCACACACTAGTAAAACCATCTAGGCTGGCTGGTTTCTGATTTGGAAGGTCACTACTGACTCGGCTTCTTTAATAATATTATTAACTTTCTTCTTGAGTAAGTGTTGGTTTGGTCTCACAGTCATCCCTCTTTACTTGTTTCAGGAACACACCCTTTCTTTGCTACTTTCTATCCTTAGGGTTCACCATTCCTAACTTAGTCACTGCCCTCTGAGTGATTCTCTGGCCTGTGTTTTCCTTAGTGTCCTGATCTGAGGAGGCTACTGAGAATACCTCCCTCTCTGGGCTCTGGGCATCAGGCATTGGTTGGTAGGCTGGGCACGGATTGACAGTGTATAGCACTGCAGTAGGTTTCTTCCCTCAGGGAGATTTGAACTTTTTCCAATATGCTGTGTTGGCAAGATCTGAACTGTAAGCAGCCTTGCTTCTTATTCTACACACTCCTGTTAGTGAATTTTATCTGATGGATTTCTTCTTCATGTTGCCTTCTCTGGTTGGGATATCCTATATCTGGGTATCTGTGGACTTTGGTGAGTCTTCTATGCATCTCCTGCATGGGGCTGTCTTTGCCTAGCAAAATATTCTCTCTCTCTCTCTCTCTCTCTCTCTCTCTCTCTCTCTCTCTCTCTCTCTCTCTCTCTCTCTCTCTCTCTCTCTCTCTCTCTCTCTCTCCCTCTCTCCCTCTCTCCCTCTCCTCTCTGTCTTTTAGCAGTCTACTAGATGGTGAATTCATAAGGCTTTTCAGCATTCTTGTCTCCATCTCCATTTTCGGACCTGCTAGTAAGGATAAAGAGTTTATACATACTGCAGATTTTCATTTTGCTTATTGAAAGGATCTTCAAAATCTTTACATTTACTCTCAGAATTGTAATTGTCTGATCCAAAAAGGAAATTGAGGCAATTCTTAAGTTACCATTTCATTATTATCAATCTGAATTCTCTTGAGAGTAAGCCTTTTATGGGTCCATAAATGTTAGTGCCTCCTCCAAGATAAGACATTTCTGAATTCCACTTCGAACTTGATGTTTTCCATCAGAGCTACTTCTCATGTGAATTATATTTTCAGTTAAAACTGTCTGTTTCTGGGCTTGGGATGTGACTCAGTGGTAGTTCTCTTGCCTAGCAAGCACAAGGTCCTGGGTTCAATCCCTAGCACCACAAGAAATAAAAAAATTTTTGAAAACTCTTTGTATGAATTTATGGTACTTGGAAGCATATAGATTTGCTAAGCATTATTTAACTAAAAAAATTGTGAGCCATTTTTCCTGTAAGTGATCAGTTAAAATATTTGTATCATACAAAGTTCTGAGTTAATACTGTCACATACCTATAATGGAAACCAGAGTGCCAATTCTGTAATATTTGGTTGTTTCTGTCAGTATATCGGAAAGATACTTTTAAAAAATCCTTAAGGTAGTTTTCATGTCCTAACACTAGAGAAAAGTTGAATATGGAATAAAACAATTAGTGGGTTTCTTTGGAAGTAATAAAAATCATAATCATTTTGATCTTTATCAACAAACAAAAAGTAAAATATAGCCTTAGCATAACTTGGCCTTTTTTGAATTTTTAAGTTGTGGCTAACTACATAACATAAAGTTTTCCATTGTAATATTTTCAAGTATACAATTCAATGGCATTACTTACACTCACACTGTTGTTCAACCATCACCACTGTTTCCTAAATTTTTCATTGCCTCAAAAGGAACTATCACCATTAAGCAATAACTTCTCCTTCTCTCCATCCTCACCCTAGTCCTTGGGAACTAACTTTTATCTCTATGAATTTGTCTAATCTAGAAATTTCATAGAAATGCAGCCACACAATATTTGTCCTTTTATGTGTGGCTTAGTTCACTTGGTATAATATTGTCAAGTTTTTTATGTCATAATATACTATATATATATATATATATTTTATTTCTTCTTTTGAGTAATATTCTATGTGTATCTATATTTTGTTTACTCAGTCATCTGTTGATGAACATTTGGAATTTTCTTTGTGTGAATAAGGCTGTGAGGAAAATTGACATACAATGTACAAATGTCTATTTGAAATCATTTTCAATTCTTTGGGTCTTATACCTAGGAGTGGAATTACTGGATCATATAATTTTATGTTTAACTTTTTGAGGGGCCGTCAAACTGTTTTCCATGGTGGCTATAACATTTTACATTCCAGCTAGCCATGTAAAATAGTTCAAATGTCTCTAACCCCAGCAACACTTATTTTATGTATATTTTAAAAATTATAGTATTCTAGTAGGCATGAAGTGATTTCAATGTGATTTTGATTTGCATTTTCAGTGATGAGCGACATTGAGTATATTTTTGTGTTTATTGGTCAATTGTCTATTTTCTTTGGGGAAATTTCTCTTCAAGCTCCTTGTCTACTTTAAGGCTGAATCGTTCTTTTGTTGTTCAAGTGTAGGAGTTCTTTACATATTCTGGAATATTCAACTATTGCCATATTTATGATTTGCAGTTATCTTCACCCATTCCACAGATTGTCTTTTCATTTTCTTGATAATGAAATTCTGCCTTTTTAAGAATAGTATTCAAATTATTTTCTTTGGGATAAAAAGGGAATCATAAGTATTTAAAATACTAATTACAGCAGTAATTGAAAATATTATCCTGCAAATGGATTTTCCTCTCAACTGAATCCCTATTCTTAATGGAGAATAGATTAATTAACCTTGTTTTTGTATTATAAGTGAATACTTGTTTTAATTAAAGTATCTCTACAATAGAGTTTGTGATTTAAAAGGATGAAATGAGAGAGGAACTGAATATTTGTTTCATTTATAGAACAATTTTCTCACCTTATCCTAAGGAATGACTATTGAAGTTAGGTGCTATTGAATAGAAGAGGATCTATTATACTGGAGGAAGGAATTGTAATAGTTTAGTGGAAAGATGATATGCTAGGCTGGCAAGTTCAAAGATATATGGGTAGGTTTGTAATTATTGTAGAAAAAAAGAAGGAAAATAAAGTAATTGAAGAATATTCTCATTCTAGAGACCTCAAAAATTAGACAAACTAAGAATACAGAATTTATCCAAATGCACAGAGCACATGACTGACAGCAAGGTGGGCAAGCTCTACTTCTGATCTTCTTGCTATGAAACTTGCTCCTCATAGTAATTGTATTATAAATGAAAACCACCCTAAAAACATGCAATTCATAGAAATAGGAATATTCTCATAGGAATAGAGCAAGCTTCATCTCAGAATAAGGGCAAGAGAAGAGTTTAAAGTTTAAAAATCATAGAAAAGGCTGTTGATTTTAGACAAGGGGATTATACTGCACTTATATGCTGAAGAGCTTCATCTTTACTAGAAAATCTTTGATAAAATAGTTTTCCACACATAGAAAATTAATTTTGAAGCATAAATTGCATTAAGAAAATAGGCTTATAAAAGGAAGAACACATGAATTATGAAATTCTCCATATTATTCTAGAATTCTTCTCAGCAAGTTTTGAGAAGACAGAAATATAATCAGAATTTGACAGAATCATGGAAGTGTAGAGCTTTCAATCACCCCAAAATTCATTGCACACCTGAAAAATGCACAGAGCAATGGTATCCTAATAGCACTGTCATTTGAAAAATAAAAGTTGTAGAACCTGACAATTTGCCATGACATTTAAAATTGGAGAACTGCTTTCAAAGGAAAAAACCTTTCAATGTTCTTTTCTGTATAAAACAGAAAAATTCATCTTAAATAATTCTCTAAGACTACATAAGGCATTTCTCAAACAATGCTTCAGTTAAAGGTAGAATAAGAAATTCTGACTAATGCCTTATTCTTCAGGGCTCCTGGGGGCAAAAACAGAATTCACCTGAAGGCAAATGTACTCAGGATAACAATATTTTACATGGATAAAAATTATAGCTATCCCTAAAAGGAGCAGAATGTTATCCTTACCATCAGGGTCTGTAAGTCAATAAAGATATCTCACATACAAAGTGTAAGTCTGTATTCTATGTTTTACAACAAAATCCAATATATTCCAGAATTCATGAATTGGCAAATCTGGTTCTGTGAGAGGAAAAAGGTCTATTCACACATTTATATAGTTACCAATAAAATCTAGGCTATACTTAGCAACCAGATTGAAATACCATGCATGAATGTGTATGTGTGTACATGCATGCATGTAGTTAAGGACTTCCATTCTACACAAATGCAATGTGTATAGCCCCATTGTACATTTTGTGCTTGCTGAATTGCATATCAATAATGTTCTGAAAAGATGGGGAAAGACTACATTCATGAGGGTGTCTGTCTCATAAGCCCTCCCAGCCACTCATGTTGGAAAGTGGAGAGCTAATTGTGAGACAAATAGTTGATTTTGTTTTTTATTAATATGTGGTCATAGTACATATGTTTTCATGCTCCTTGTGGGGAAATAGTACTTGTACACAATACATCTGCGTTCCTTTTCTTCCTTCTTTTCCTTTCCCTGCCTCTCTCTTTCATCCATTTCTTGACCCTCACCCTTTTATTTTGTACATATTTACATTCCTCATTGATGTTGTACATGTATACAACACATCTTAACTTCTTATCCCTTTTCCCTCCCCATCTTTCTCTCTTCCTCTGTCCCTTGATCCTCTTTGTCTTAGAGAAAGAACTATCTCCCTACTTCCTACGATTTATCTTTTATTCTTCATTTACACTTTGGGTTTCTCAAATAAGAGAAATCATATGATATTTAACCTTGTGTGTCTGATGTATTACACTTCACATGTTTTTATGATACATCCAATTTCCTACAAATGACTGAAGCTTACCTTCTTTGTGACACAGTAGTATTCCATTGTGTGTAAATACCACATTTTCTTTATGTATTCATCTGTTGTTGGACATAAGACAGCCTGCTCTGAAGATTTAGCTGTCATTAATGGTACTGCTATAAACATGGGTATGCATGGGTCTACAAATTTCTAGAAAAACTGAGTCCCACACTTTTCTCATCTGGATTTGAGGGAGTTAGAACAAAATGAAGAACATTCCTAGATGTGGGAGAACAGTATCTGTGGTGTATGTCACAGACTGAAAACAATTAACAGGTTTCTGAAACAGATTGTCAAATTACACATTCTTGGCTCTATCACTTCCTCCATGTTCTCACACAGTGATTGATAAACTTATTTTAAGTATTACTTTCTGGCATACATCAGAATGCAAGTTTTATGTGGGCAGCAGTGTTGGTTTATTAATTGTTGTATCCTTTATATTTAAAACAGGTGACTCATTAGGTAACTATCAATATTTGATGAATAAAGAATGGGTTCATTGTGTCACTGGAAACTCAGAAAGAGTTCTGATAGTCATTTTTAGGCATGTCATGCTTGACTCATATTTTAGGGAAACAGTGTCTCTATGACCAAAAGATGGGGTCACTACTGCAGATGAAACATTCTCAAGGAGAAATTCAATCTGGGAAGAAAGAACTGCAGCCGAATATTACCACCACTCTGCCCTCGGTGCAGAGTCTTCATCCATCGCTAGTCTGGAAGAAGTTGATTTTTTATGTAGCCCAGTGTTTGGAAACAAGGCAAGTGCAGCCAACGAGGGTGTCTTTATGACTGCATTATATAAGCACTGTTAAACAAAAGCAGCGAAGGGAGTAGGGAAGCGCCTTAGCTTCAGTTCCTATAGAATTCATGAGGTTGCCGATCAGATTCTAGTCCTCATCTAGCTTCCTGGAAGAAAGGAGTGCTAGTCCTTCCACAAGTTCCTTCTCACTTCATGCAAGCAATCTTTCACTTTCTGAAAAGAACATTGATTCTGAGATAAAGTTAATAGCTGACTGCAGGCAGTAGGGCTAGAAAGTGATTAAGCCTGCACTCCAATTTGGATCTGTTTCCGTATCGGCATCCACTTTTGCTTCTCCAGGACTCAACATCCGCTTAACTTCCAAATCTTATACTCTTAGTATTTTGATCCATTATTTCACTGATAATAATGAAATAATTGCTTCAGCATACAAATGTGCTGTCTGAATTATTACTTTGTATTTGTGTTTCTGTAAATATGAACCTCTGCAGTGAGGAAAATGCCTATTTATCTTGAAGGATTAAAAACCCAAACCAAAAGTGACTGTGGTCTGGCAAGCCACGGCCACCCCAGGGCAGGGAAACAAGAAGTAACAGCGTTTCCTGAGATCTGCGCCATGTTGGAACTTAGGGTGCTGAGCCAACCAGTAACAAGCCTGCCGCCCTGGTAAGTGACTGTGGTCTGGCAAGCCCCTGCCACCCCAGGGCAGGAAGCAAGAAGCAACAGCGTTTCCTGAGATCCACGCCACGTCGGAACTTAGGGCCCTGAGCCAACCAGCAACCAGCCTGCCGCCTACCGGGGCTAGAATCAAACATACCATATCCTCCCCCCGCCCCGTGCGCTAACAATCAGGATCCAGGGATCTGGGTATCTCTTGTGAGGTGACCATATGTGGTACAGCAAGTGGGGGCAGTTTCCTTCTACTATCTCTGAAGGCAGATATTTTTATCGCTGTTTTGTTTTGTACTGATTAACGGTGTTGCTCTATTCAATACTCTGTGTTGATGTGTTCTATAATGTTATGTATTTCTTTTGATTTTACTGTACCTAATAGAAGAACAACTATTTTGATGATAATGAGATATACAATGGTGCCTATTATTGTTGTCCTGGTGACCTGCTGTGATGTTCTGTGTCAATTTCACTATACTGTCTCAATTGGCTTTATTCCATCCTGTTTTGTTGTATATTACTACCTGCAAGTTAATGAAAATTACATAAAAATAAAACAATAGAACATGAGAAAACAAGGTAACAAAACACCTCCAAAAACTCCTAACTCCATCAAAGCAGATCCATGTGACATGGATGAGGAGAAACTCAAAAACAAAACAACAGAATTATATAAGGTGATTAAAAAGGAAATAACAACAAAACAGATCAATAAGGTACTGAGCAAGCTGAAACATGATATAACTAAACAGATAATGTACGTAAAAAGCAAAAGGAGGAAAAGAAAATGCGCTAAAAGATATAACAGCATGTATGTTTAAGTGTGTGGTATTGATAACCATATTACCAAGTTTTTGTTGGATCATTGAACAGAGCTGTTTACAGCCTCACTGTTTGTTCACTTTGTATGCCTTAATTTTGTAACATGAACAACTATTTCTAAGAAGACAATATATAATTTATCAAGTAGTGATTTCTTAATGTTTTTTTTGAAATTCTGTATTATTTCTACCCTTTTTTCTGTTTTGCTTTTTTTCTCTTTAAATACAATTTAAAAAAAAAAACAAAAATAGTTGAAAGATGTGAAGACGTTGCTCATAGTGTCAAACTTAATTAGGAGTGATAACTTTATTAACAAACTATTCCTTTTCCTTGTGTAGATCTTAAAGGTTTTAAGATTAGCCCTAGAAAAATCCACATTAGTTGTGTGTGTGTGTGTGTGTGTGTGTGTGTGTTTGTGTGTGTGTGTGTGACTCTTTAAATACCTTTGCTAATCTGTGGAAAATATTTTACATGTTAATCAAAGAATCATTCTAGGCAAAATAATATACTTTAGAGATATGTGCTCCTTCAAATGGCTATAATCCAGGATGCTACTAATTTATATAAGAAAATTCTACCATACAAATTGTTAAAACAAAGAGGACTTTTTGTAAATTTCCTGTCTCCCATTTTTTAAAATTCATTGTTCTTGTTTTCCCTCCTTTTGATTCAATCGAACTTATTCTTTCCAACATAATCAAAAAAGGATCTTATAATTAATATGACAATTACCACTATGCATTTGATTCTGTCTCTCATAAGCCAATAACCAAGGGAATGAATTAGAAGATGGAAGTTGGATATATTTGCTGAACACACTGTGTACAAAATGCTGTACCAGAAAATATTTTACATATACTAACCTATTACAATAGCTCTGTGAAGTAGTTACTTTTATTTAAATTTTATTATTGAGGTTTCTTCAAGTGAGAGATTAAAAAATTTGTCTAACATCACACCACTAGAATTTGGCAGAGGTAAGATATGAATGCTGGTGAATCAGGAATTATGGTCATGCTTTTTATTTCCATAGGAAAAGACATTATTTTAAATAATTAAGTCTTTTAGTTTCATAATAGTGAATATGTTGAACAAGATACCTTCTGAAAATAGCACTTTAGGATTCCTCTACATTATGGAAAATATAACCAAAAATCACTTTAAATTTTATTCTTTCCCTTTTTTGTCCCTTTTTGTACACGTACTGAGTTGTTTTTCCATTGAAAAATGAACTGGACATACAGAACTGTGTATAAAATGAATATGCAAAGTTTAGAGAATTGTAACATGAGCATAATGATAAACAATATGCCCAGACTAAGAAAAAAAGCATTCACCACACCTCTGGAGACTTTTGTAAACCCTTCTATGATCACAGTCTTCTCTTTCCTTTATAGAGGTTATCATTCTCTTCTATGCTAGTCATTTATTTGAGTTTATTTATACTTTTGGCACCCATGTAACTAATCCCTAAGCATATTTTATCCCCCTTTGAAAAAAAACTAATCATAAGAATAAATCTGGCTCTATAGGCAAAGTCAATAAATCCACAATTAGTGCAAGGTTCCAAAGAGAAGATAAACTAAATAGAGTTTCTGGGGCATAGAATGACTTCAGCTTCCCCAAAAGTTTACAGGGCCCCAGGGGAAATTAGCAGGCAAGGTGATAGATGAATGTGGAAAACACATAGTTCATTACAGTTGGGCATCTGGCAGAGCTGAAGTGTAACCAGCAACAGGACAAGTGGAAAAATTTACCTCCAAATTTTGTACTCCAAGCCAACTGTAGCCTACTGTTAGCTTTCACGAGCATGTTTAAGAAAATGTTTGTGTTAAGCAACTGACCCAAGTAGCAACTTGAAAGAGAAGGTTAAACTTTCTTTACCAAAGTAAGTGGACAAGATGTGTACAGAATACTCACTTAGATATTCTGTTCTAGGATTAAAATTAGGTAAAATATCAAGGTATATATTTGAGTTTTTGATCACGACAAGGGAAACAGTTTGAAGTTCAAATATGCCAGTTAGAAAGGCCTCGTAAATATCTTTGGCTTTCTATTGATGGTCCACAATAATTGCATTTAAAGAATATAAACTACAAGACTTGTAGTAGGATTAAGGGCAAAATTTAGATAGACTTTCTGAATGAAGCATAAGGTCAAGTTCTGTACACTCAGTCTATTGTTATAGGACAAAACCCAACATATTCAGAAGAAGACTTTAAAGATTCAGTGCTTTATAACGTATCATTACTCTAATTTACATATACAATAACTATATATAAATATGTGAATGAGTGGAAATATATGACACACAGACCAAAGAAAAATCAGTCAGGAAAGAAACCAATAGAATAAAACAGAAGTTACAGTAAGCAGAGAGACTTAAAAGTGAACACAGCGGGAGAACTTGGAAATTTCAGGAAAGCTCAAGAAACTGCTCAAAGGAATGAAAGGAAAATCACAGAGTGAAAAATATATATTCAAAATTTTCTGTATAAGCCAGACGGTAGATAGGGCATGATGGAAGAAAAGATCAATGAATTGGAGTAGTGGCCAAAAGAAAGTACTCAAAACCGACTGGTATAACCTTTCTGGAAGATGTGTGATGAAGTATCTTTAACATACTCGTACTAAATTTAAAACGACATCATGAAAAAAAGAACTCATTCAAACTAAATTGCAAACAGGAAAATAAAGAGGTGTGAAAAATAATACAACTACACCAAAATATTTGATATTAGAGTCCCAGTTAAGATGAATAGATTGAAATTCCATATTATTTCTAACCTTTTTTCTATTTTGCTTTTTTTCTCTTCTCTAAATAAAAAAAGATGAATAAATTGAGAATGAGGCAGGAAAATATTTGGAGAAAACTGAAAACTTTCTAATAATTGATTAAAAAAACAGCAAACCATCAAACCAAGAATTTGGCAAGTCTCAAGCAAGATATTTATCTATTTGTAGAAGACCTCTATTACTTTTGCAAAATTGTATATAAAAGATATGAATAATTACATTATCTAATGTCACAGCATATTTAAGAAAATGTTTCTGTTAATCAACTGACCCAAGTAGCAACTTGAAAGAAACACTTAAAATTTCATTACCAAGGTAAGTGGACAAGATAAGAAAAAATGAAGTATATGCTAACTTATTACAATAGCTCTATGAAGTAGTTATTTTTATTCACATTTTATTATTGAGGTTTCCTCAAGTGAGAGATTAAATAAATTGTCTAATATCACATCACTAAAATTTGGCAAAGGTAAGATACAGAACCTGGTGAATCAGGAACAATGGTCATGCTTTTTATTTCCAACAGAAAAGAACTACCATGCAATATCTTTTCTTTTTACTTTTTAAAAAATAATATGAACTTGATCCAAATACTAGTTGAGGTCTGGGTATGAAGAAGAAAGAGTGAATATAATAAAAAGTATTTGACCTTGTATTTGGCCACTACCTTGGAGTAGTGGACAAAAGAAAGTACTCAAAACCAACTGGTATAACCTTTCTGTTATATATATAACTTTTTTATAAAGTTATTAAAAAATAACTTTTCTGGTGCCCAGGAAAACTGATGATAACTAATAGGTCTGTTGTGATAAAAAGAAACCAAGGAGACAACAATGATTTCATTGTCTTGATAGCTTTCCCTTTCCAAATATGATTGAATTGTTTCTTTGCCCATACTCTTTCATTTTACCATTCAACAGCCTTTTACAACCTCACTGAACAACACTGTGATGTTAGAAGAAATTAGTGTCCTTACTTTTAGACATGGGCGTCATTTGCCCAAGTGTTTGTAACATAAAGATAAACAATATTTTTTGAGTATGAATTGCTTCAATTTATTTATTAGGGTTTAGAACTGTCCTTTAGGATTATTCTTTTGTAGTTCAGAGCAAAATACATTTTTAAAAAAAATAAGAAGAAAATTATGTTAGAACCCTCTATCTAGGTACCTATGAACCCCCAAATTGGTATCTCTAGCTCAGATAACACTTATGAATGTCAAACCCCAATACTGTTTCAAATTCAACACATGAACTATTAAACTCATCATAACATCCATCCATCCAAGTAAGCTGTTTTCCTGTTTCATGTCTTGAAATATTGTCAGTATTCCTGTTTTAGAATTCTTTTAATAGAACTATTGCAATTACCTCTTAATGAATCTTCCTTTCTCCTAATACCATTATTTTTAAGACCTTCCATGACTTTTTAAGCCTCTAACCAAGAAAATCTAGTCTTCTTAGTATGCTATGCTATGGGAGACCTGGCCAAGATCCCCAGCTGTCTACATGAGAGATATGACAAAGGATAAAATAAGAAGCAGAGACAAATTTAGTAATGAATGGTGGAGGGTTGGGAGGTCAGTGCCTCAGGATGGGCAATGACCCAGATGCTCCAAACAAGCCACTGTTTATTGGGTGTGTACAATGCAATGGGTGTTCACAATGACAGGAGAGGCTAGCAGAAGATTCCTAGTCAGCAGAAAAATCAGAGGTGGATGACACTGCCGGCAATGAATAATCCTGGAATGACTCAAGAAGGTGGAGATGATCTTATCCTAAGAAGGATCTTACTCTAGAGTTTTCATTTTAGCTGATTTAGTTTAATCTTTGTGGGTGGAAGAGGATGGCCCATCCCATGAGTTAATGGGAAATCTCAAAAGGGTGATACCATAATTCCAAACCTCCATTTATCCTTTAAGGAAGGATGCAAAGTTAGCCACTGTGAATTCGCAGTCCCCAATACTATGCAAGGCTCAGAGTCTGGTCTTCCTATCAACTTTCTCCACCTTAAATTCCAACACATGTTTTATGCTTCAGTCAGGGCAAACTATTAAAATTCCCCAAAAAGCACACCATTTTATCTTGCCTTGTCTCTGTATATGATTTCACCATTATCTAGAATGCCTTTCCTAATTCTCACAAAACCCATTTCAGCATCCACCTACCCAACTCCTACTCAACCTTTGTGATACCACAAAATTTTGGTCCATCACGAGTCCTCCCCTAATTTGCCAGAAAACCTCTTCCTTTAACTCAAATGGATACCCCAAATAGCCTTCTATTATTGCTGCTAGACATTGTATTGTAGCACTTTTCCATATATCTACTTTTTTCTTCCAGACCTGGTGTTTTTCGGTACAAGAAATGTGTACTGTTTGCATTATTTTCTCAGTACTTAGTGCGTCACATTCAGTAAATCCCCAGGACATATCTGTTGTAACATATGAGTAAATGAAGTGTGTACAACATTTCATATGCATTTCCTTTTATCCTCACCACATCTTTATCATGGAACAGTTGAGAGAACAATGGCAGAGTATAGCATATCTGAAGGTCCATGGACAGTGGACCCAGGTTGTGGCTGACATGGCTCCTGAAGTGATTTAATATATTAAAGGACATGTTCTTCATTTCAGATTTTATTTTATAAGGCAGTCTGTATACAAGGTACAAGCAAGTATTTTTTTTTTTCATTTCTAAACTATAAGGAGCATACTCAAAGCAGAGCTAAGGTTCTCTCCACTTCATGGACCTTGACATCACTTGACCACTTTTTAGTTTCCCTACTCTCTATGATCTCTAAGAGCAAGAACTGTGCCATTTTCTGTTCATCCCCACCATGAATCACAGTGCATGGTATTTAGTGGGTTCTGATGAAATGTTTTTATATCAAAAAAGAAAGACAAGAAAAGAAAGAAGAAAGAGGGAAGGAAAGTAGAAAATGAAAGGAAGAGGAGGGAAAGGAAAGACAAGAAAAGGCAGTGATGAGAAGGAGAAGGAAGGGAAAAGTGAGGATGGGGAGGGAAGAAGCTAGAGATGGTGTAGAGAAGAGACGAGGAAATACTATGCCTGTTTTCTTAGAGAGACTACCAAAAGAAAAGAAACGCTCTACTTACAACATGCATTTAAAAATCTCCTTCTGCCTTTCTTGTTCTTCCTCCATCCCAAAATTTCATCCCTGACTGATAATGAAAAGGACTGAATAGTCCTAAAATTAATAAGCTGAAAATTGTGAAAAATCATCTTATTTCTCTTACTATTACTCTTTTTAACAGATAAAAACTTTCATATTTAAATTATTGGAGCACATCAAAATTATGATCCAACGATACTTTGAGACCACATTTCCCTCCCAGGCACATTTGGCCACAACTTTTACATCCTAGAAAAATGTTCCTTCTTAGTGTTCTTATAAAGCTGTCTAACAATACATTTACTACATGGTAATCATTTTTTAATTTATTAATTTCTTTCCCTTAGATTATGAGCCCTTTCAGAGCAGAAACACATAAGATACCTCAAAATATTTATTGAAATCATTGTGCATCAGATATGACCACTTAATTTGGATATCGTGATAAAATTATTTTCTCATTTTACCTGTCCAACACGTTTCCTTGTGGACTGTAGCTCTCTTAAATTATAATTTTAATAGACTGTGACCACATGAGAAACAAAAATCCAAAAGTGAGTTGGAAGTTATTAATGTCAGAGCAGGATGATTCCAACCTTGTACATCTGCTTTGAAACGTATGAAATTTAAAAAGGAAAAAAAGAAAGAAAAAAAAGACAGAAAGAAAGGCACAAAATCTAGTGTAAGAGTTTTACTCAAGCAAGAATTCTGCTTTTCAAAAGTCTTTATAGGGCTACCTGCCCAGAAATCAATTATCATGGTGCTTAGTTCAGGGAAGAACCTGGGACCTAGTTATTAGAAACACAGTTATGGTGGTTAGTCATGGTAATTAGCTCAGAAAAGAACCTGGGACCTCAGTTGGTACAAACACGGCCAATTATGGGGAGTTTGTTGGGACAGCTGTGAGAGAGAAGCTCTCTTCCTGTAAAGGTTGCTAAGCAGGTGGCACATATGTGTGAAACTCTTGGTCATTATAGAAAAAAGAGGAGGATCTACTTTAAAATGGAGCCAGTAGTAAACAAGACTGAATGTAGTGATGATATTTCCTGAGTGTTAGTTGTAACCATGAATGATTTTTTTCAGCTTTGGAAAGCATTACATTCTATGTTGGTTGGACTATTTAAATTTCTGTGACTATAGTCTGAGGAGTTATGGCTAAAAAGTTATGGCCTTGTCAGGATCTATGAAATAAACTGAACAGCATAAAATTCCAAGATTCTTGTTAGCTGCTAAGTATTGTCTTACTCTATTTTTCTTACTATATTGTCTTTATTATAAGCCTAAAAATACACTAATTTAATTATCATTTCTCAATGAAATTTTGTACACTTCTTTATTGTTCAAGTGAAAACTAACAATTCCCTTCTGCTTGCACTGAATTTATCCATATCCCTATTATTAAACTTCTTCACTGTCTCTTTAAGTAAAACCTGAGCTCTCTAGGGGAAATGAACCAGATTCCATGGCTCATTGTATACTCAAAGGCTAGAATGTACCTGGTAATGTAGTAAATACTTGATGTCTGTTTGATGAATGAATGAATACATGAATTCATGTAGATATAAAAAGTAATTTATGTATTTTTGATACTTATATTATTTCACTCATATTATTTTAGTAGATTATGCCTTAAATTTAGCAATGTCCTAACTGTTTTTATAGAAAAGTTTTCAAAATAAAAACAAGATTTCTGACCAAGTTTTTAAAGTAAATTTTTAAATTTCTTTGGCACAATTTAAATCATAATTCATTAGCTAAGGCTTAAATTGAGAATATTGTTTGTGCTGGAAAATGTAACTGATTAGCATTTAATAAGTACTGTGGGTGATATGGCAGTATAAAAATTCAAGCAGACTTCTGGGAAGATAGTAGAATATTGAGCACCAAAGAAACAGCTTTTCGATGTTTGGAAACCAGATGCTAGATAATAGCAACATGAGAGAGGCGAGGAGGAGGGAAGTGGTCCCTGTGCACAGCAAGGATCCGAAGTGAGAATTAGAGCCCACAGGGAGAGTAAGAAAGGGACTACAATGCAGAAGAAAGTTCTTTCTTTCTAAACCTTGGCTCACAGTGTGGGAGGGGCAACTCAAACCTGCAGAGGCATGGTAACTACTGGCAACCCCATAGTCCTCCATAGATAAATGCACCAGGGGAATGGAGCAGAGGACACTGCAGATTATAGTGGCTGCTGAATTTTTCCAGTTCAGACACTCCCCCAGACAGGGCGATTGGCCAGTAGCCATTTCAGAAAGGGGCCAACAGAAGTCAAAACTCAGAGGAGCTGAAGGTTAGCTCCCTCTAGTGGCACTAGTGCAATCAAGTTCAAGCAGACAGAGGTTCAGTGAGCTATGTTCAAACCGGCAGGAATACTCAAGAGTGTTGCAGGCTGAAAAACACAGGTCTAAGCCTCCAAACCAAGAACCAGAAGCAGCCTGAACTTCAGTGGAACTAAAGATGCAAGTTTGCTGGGATTACCCACCACTACCATAATTATGCGCTGGCTTGCTGGGATCAATTAACACAGATCTTGGCTCTGTCTCCTTGCTCTGTTAACCAGTGACAGCGGAGACGTGCTGTGAATGGGAGGGGTTTGTTTTTTTTTTTGTTGTTTTTTTTTTTTGGCTTTTTTACCTTGTTTTTCATTCTTATTTTTATTTTTTTCTTTTTTTATATTTTTCATGATCTTGTTTTAATGAGTGAGAATATTGTGTCTATTTTATTGTTTTTTTCTGTCCTTGTTTCTATTTCTTCCTTCTTTCTGTCCCTCCTGTCTTTTTCATCAGTTTCCAAAACTTGTATAATCTTCCTTTGTCCTCCAGCCTTGATTCTAATCCCTTTCTCTTCTTTTATTTCTCTATTTTTCCCCTAACCACTTTTGCCTTTTTTCTGCTGAGGGTAAAACTGCTATACTGAGGGAATATTTACTGCATGCAGTCTTCTGGTTTGTTTTATTTTTTATTTTATTCTAAAGAGAAAAATGAAAAATTTGAAAAATCAAGAAGCAAACAAACCTAAAAGCAACAAAAGCAAACAAAAACAACAACAAACAGTAGCTATATAGGTTTTCCAAACAAGAGGATAGGAATTTAACAATTGTTGTTTTATTGCATAATGTTATCTTCAAAATAGTTGCTCAAGTTACCAGACACAGAAATAAAACAAAACAAAACAAAAATGGAACAAAACATTGGACTTCAAGAACAAGACAAAAGGAAATCCCCCATAGTTGCCACAATGCACACTGCCATCCTCCAAACAGATGCCCAGACCACCAGCCTAGACCTGCAAATTAACCCAAATAATACAAGCATCAAGATATTCCTTTCACCTCAGTTGCTATCATCTCTCTCTGAGTCCTCCAAATCAGCCAGTTGCTTACCAGGGTGGGAGATGCTTTTTTTGTTTCCCAGCCTACGTACCAGCTGGTTCACAGGAAGGTGTGGTTTTTCTTCTTGCTGAGTCTCCTCCTGATCCCCGTGGAGGACCCTGGCTCATGAGAAGGCATGGGTTCTCTTTGTATGGTTTGTTTTAGATTTGGTTATACAACTATAAAGCCTGTTCATAGAGTTAAAAGTGGCAAATTAATAGTTACCGCATTTTTTTATTTTCTAGAGTGTGTTTGATGATATTTGTATTACTGATTGTACTACTTTAGCAAGGTGACATAATTGTTATAATCAATTGTTTTTCTTGGGATACCAAGACTGAGATTGCCTAAAAGTCATAAACAATATTATAGGCCAGTGCTAAAGAACCAGGGGCTAGGCCAAATAGATAGCAACTTCTTATCCACAAAAAGATAAAGAGATAAAATCTTGCTACAGACTCAAAATGAAAAGCCAACTGTGCCTGAAAAACATCTCTGAGAAGCAGTCATTTTCTAAGGGCTGTAAATACTAACAATAAAGCTACAAGCCACTAGAAATTTGCAAGCATCAAACTAGGAATTAAGCTTTAAAAAAACTTTAAAAATAGTAAATGAGAAGACTCTAAAATATGATGCAATCACAGACTATCAGCTCACCAAAGGCAAACCCAGTGGGCAATGAGATGGAACAGCTCAAAAGCCACCAATTTGGACTCTCTGAAGTGGTAGCAGCAGAAGTAGCAAAGCATATGAATGAGGCTCTAGAAAAATTCAAATCAGAAATAACCATAATGAAGGACATGACCAGTGAATCTAGAGAAGATAGAGATAAAAAAAAATAGAGGAACTTAGGAAAATGATGAAAAGTATGAATGCCCAATATAGGAAAGAAATGGACTCCAGAGACAAATTAAATCAGATATCCAGAAGATTAAAATTTCTATTGAAAATATACATAGCACAATGAACCAAAGGAAAGATAGAATATCACATCAAAAAGACAGAACTGTGATTAGCAATCATGAAGATCATGAAAAAAAATTATTAAAAATAGCAAGGAATCATTAAAAATCAGTGTAACAGCTGCTAGAGGATGTAAAGAATAACGTGAGATAGATCAGAATCTATGAAAGATCAGGACAACAATGTAAATTATATCATGGAAATAATGGCAGAAAACATCTCAAGCAAAAAAAAAACAATCTCAAGCATGGAAAAAGAATTTGACATGTAGATAAGTGGGGCATATAGAAGTTCAATTATCCATGATCAAAAAATAAATCTATTCTAAGACATATAGTAGTCAGGACTCCAGAAATTCAATCCAAGAACTGAATATTAAAAGCTGTTATAGAAAATAAATAAATCACTTATAAATGAAAACCCACAATATTTACAACAGGCTTCTCAACACAAACACTTAAGTCAAGGAGAGTTTGGAGTAAATATTTCAAGCCCTCAACGAAAATGACCTTCAATACAGATTGATGTACCTGGCAAACTATCTTTCAAATTTGATGGACAAATCAGATAATTTCATGACAGAGAACACTTCAGGAAATTCATGAACACCAAACCAATATACACAATTCCATGAACCTCAACGCAATGAATATACCAGGCAAGGCAAGTAATTAAACAGAGGGCAAAGAAAGGGAACCAAATATAGGAAAAAATATGACAAGGACAAGTCAGTACATATCAGTTATAATCATTAATATAAATTGTCTCAAACCACCAATCAAAGGAAACAGACTGGCAGAATGGATCAAGAAACAAGATCCGACAATATGCTGTATACAAGAAACACATTTACACTTAAAATCAAAGGGTGAAAAAAATATTCCATGTGACAAGAACTCACAAAAAAATAGGAGTAGCTATTCTACTAGCAGACAGAGTGAGTTTCAAGCCAAGATTAATCAAGAAAGACAAAGAAAGTCATTACATGCATTTAAGGTAACAATCCTGGAGGAAGAGATAAGAATCATAAATATATATGCAGCAAACACCAGCACACCCAACTATATGAAACAAATATTAATGGACAGGAAAAATAAAATAAATTTTTATTTATTTATTTTTTATAATTAACTTTATTGGTATGTTTTAGATGTATATAATGATCACATTCATCATATGTAATGTGCACCTGTACACGGTATATCTTGATTCTTCTTTTTTCCCCTTTTACTCCCCTCCCTTCAACCACTCTTTCCTTCCTTATTTGCAAAAACTTTGCTTACATTTTTTTCTATTCTCTTTTTTATGTTTATCATTTTTTCCTTTACCCCATATCTCCCCCCCACCCAGTTCACCTTCCCATTTGAACATTTTCTTCCTATTTCACAATATCAGTTATATATTTGGGCCCTTATTTACATTTTCAATTTCTCACACCAAAGAAACAATGAAATATTTGAACATATGTGTGTGATTTATTTCACTTAAGAGTATGGTCTCTAGAGTATAGCAAATGGCATCCATTTATCTAGAAATGTCTCAAGTTTATGCTTTTTTAATGGAAAAATAGCACTCCTTTGCATATAGAAAGAGCACATCTTCTTTATCCAGTCATTCCTTGATGGACATTTGGAATATTTCCAAGATTTAGCTATTACAAACTGCTACAAACATGTGTGTTCATATACTGAAGTGATGTGATGCTTTTAATTCTTTTGGGATGATACCGAGAAGGGGAATAGCTGGGTCAAATGAGATCTCTAGTTTTAGTTTTTTGAGGAATTTCCACATTGCATTTTCCACAGTGGTTGCACCAGTCTGCACCAGTGGCAGAGAAGGGTTCCTTTTCCCCAAATCATGCCATCTTTTGTTATTGGTTGATTTCTTGATAATAGTCATTCTTTCTGGGGTGAGATGAAATACCAGTGTTGTTTCACTTTGTATCTCTCTAAATACCAGTGATGTTGAACATTTTTTCATATATTTATTTGCTGTTTCTACTTCTTAACCTGAGAAATGTGTATCCATTTTAGATGCTGATTTTTGGACTGAGTCTTTAAATTTTGGGGCTCTGATTTTTTTGAGTTCTTTATATGTCTAGATATTAGTCCTTTGACAAATAGCTAGCAACATTTTTTCACACTCTATAGGTTGTCTCTTCACTCTGCTGGTGATTTCTTTTACTGTGCAAGAGCTTTTTGATATGATGAGATACTGGTTGTTGATTCTTTGTGATATTTCCTGTGTGCTCAGGGATTTGTTCATGAAGTGTTTGCCTATACTTATATCTAAAAGAGTTCAAAGTATTCTATCTTCCATCTGATTTTGTGTTTTTCTTTTAGTAGCTATATCTTTGATCTATTTCAATTTTAGTTTAGTGAATGGTGAGAGATATAGATCTAGTTTTAGTCTTTGACATGAAAAGTCAGTTTTTCTGGCACCATTATTAAAAAGGCTATCTTGGTTCCAGTGAAGGTGTTTGGCCCCTTTTTCAAAGATAAACTGGTTGAGTGTGTGTTTGAAGTTTTTCTGCATCATCTAGTCTGATCCATTGATCCTTAGGCCTGGGGGTGTTGTCAATAACAATTAGTATATAAAATATGTTGTCACAAGAAATACTTTTTTGTTACAGAAATATGTCCAAGTGATGTCACATATCACTTGGCCAAATAATAAAAGAAGTCTTATTTTAACTCATTGCTGCTACTAGAAAAAAATGGAACACTAACAGGTTGCATTATGTGCTGCAAAAAGAGAAGACTCTCAGTGTAAAAAGACATTAAAATAGAACATTTAATAATTTCTAATTAATCACTTACATAGAAGATTGAAACAAGAAATAAAGAATTCTGATCCCTGCAGGATATATAAAGCAACCTCTGGTAAAAGGCCAGATAGTACTAATTTTCCAGCTTCCTATTCTACTGCAAGGAATGAAGATGTTATATTTATCAAGTTTTCAGTCTGATTCTATACTATACAACTCAGAAACATTTGTGCTGTCTTTGTCACTGAGTAAACACTGAAAGCTAGAATGATGGACCATTTTGTTATTTTAAAATATTGTTTTATGCATTATACTCAGTAATAAGAATGATTCTAGAATTAAGCCTATTTCCAATTAATCATTCTTGTTGTTGAAGTAACTGAAATTAAAACAGAAAAACTATGAGAGTCAAAAGAAAGAGAAAATAAAATAATAAGAAAATTCATTTCAGTTTAAGTCTTTTGTTTCCATATAGCTTTGTCCAAAGACAGAAGTAGCCTTAGACAGGTGCCATTAATATATTTATTTCTTCATTAATTGAGATATATATTTAAAATATCCATGAACTGAACATTATCCAAAAATGTAAGGGAAAAGGATAAAGTAATGAACATGTCCTTAGGGTTGGAGCTCAGTGGTAAAGCTTTTACTTAGCATTTGTGAGATCCATGGTTTGATTGCCAGTACAGAGAGAGAGAGAGAGACAGAGACAGAAACAGAGATAGAGAGACACAGAGTCAGAGAGACACAGAGACAGAGACAGAGACAGAGACAGAGACAGATGGACAGAGAGACGGAGTCAGAGAGAGCAAGAAGGAGAAAAAAATCCTTGCCCTTACAATACAGATCAGAGGTACTCTCTTCAAACTGTAATACACAATATGCATACAAAATATCATATATATTCCCAAAGCCTTCCCTAGTCATAGGTGGGGCTTTTCATAGGTGCTCTACACATGGTGCTTGATTCTGAGATTGAGGGTGCTCCACCCTGGCTGTGAGTGCTATCCACCTGCCTAAAGAGTGGATCGCCTGGATGGAATAGAAGGGACAAAAAGGAAGCTTGCTGCAGCTGCTTATCTGCTGTTGCTTCCTGCCTGCTCTACGGTGCTCCTCTGCCATGCCACGTTGCCTTGGATTCGGCTGATTATGGGCTGAAACCTCCACAAACTGTGAGCTAAATAAACTTTTCATCTTTAATTTTGGGTATTGGGTATTTTGTCTCAGCAATGCGAAAAAAACTACTAATAATAATAACTCTAAGAGATAAAAGAAAAGAAATTTCCCTGAACCAATGAATGATTGAAATATGTTAGATGGAGAGTAAAATAGATGCTTTTAGAAACTAAATGATGCAGTGATTCAGGGCAATACTGTAATTATTTCTTCAAACGATGAGGATTTCAAAATTAGATACTTTATTACTCACGATTCAAAATTACTTTATCATAGAGGAACAGATTAAATGAGACCATGTTTTAAAAATTCTGCTAGCAACCTTCTCATAGCAGTCACTTGTCATTTCAGAAAAAATGTCAACAAATTTAGAACATTAACCTTTCTACAAAATAAGTAAACTTGGAAATAATTTTAACAACTGGAAAAAATCTTATTCCTGTGAAGTTCTGGTGGTACAAAATATTTTTAATCAGTTCACATCTCATAAGCAAGTATTATCAAAGTGATACAGTTGAAGAGAAACGAGATTTGAAGAGGAAAAACAATATTTAAGAAGTTATAATGGTGGCAAGGTCCCCTCATTCCTCATTCCTCATTCCTCATCCCTGTTTCTATTTTTGTTATTATGCAATTACTGTTTTTTCTTGTTTATTCCCTTAGTGGTGGACACTGGAAGAATTGGCACTGTGTTCTTACATGTCTTTTGCCCAGTATATACCATGACTTACATATGACGTACGTCACATTTCAACTTAATGAGAAAAGAATAGATTACATAATAAATTCTGTTTATCTAATTGATCTTCCTAAAGAGAGGTAAAACTAAATTCTTAATTCCTTTAATACAGTATTTACATATACAAAATAAAGCAATAAAAATAGTAAAAGAAAAATTAGGAGATTTTACAAAATGAGTGACACATAGAAATTTTAAATAAAGTAAGATATACAAAATTCATAAAAGGCTAGATAGACAAAGTTGGGCATGTAAAAATATTCATTTCTGAGGGAAAAAATATAAGCATACAAAGAGATCAAACAGGAAACAGAGGGAAGTAATTACATACTATCAGGGAGCCAAATAGCTAATATAAAAGAGCACAAATCAATGTGAAAATGGGCAAAGGGTAATAGCACGTAGTTCACAAAAGAAAAATTTCAAGAGCTGATAAACTTAAGAAAAGGTCCTTAACATTATGTTATATATTTCTGATTATTAAAAGTAAAAATACCCAGATACTGGGATGAGGCTATTTAACTCTTCTATATAATCAATAGTACATATAGCAGATCAAAATGTTACATTGTGGATAATGAAAAAATAACTACTTAATAACAGATCAATGGCTAGACTGTTTAATAACAAATGAATGGTTTGATAAGTGGAAGTGTCTCCATTCTATGACATTTTACTTAATTCTTAGAAAGAACAATTTAGATCTCTGTTGACTGAAAGAACATTAACAATGTGCTATTTAGAGAAAAAGGTAAATTTCAAAGTTTATATTGACTCTATTAAAAATAAAGCTAGGGGGAAAAAGCCTACTCAGGTGAATACTTATTATAAGACCATAGATAAAAGTGAGAAAAATACACATTAGGCTATTAACATTGGGTACTTACTATCTAGAGTAAATAAGAAGTCAAAAAAAGTATGAGCCAGAAGATGAATGTCTACAAGGAAAATTATTTTTTCTTTGTATATCTTGGGTTGTTTCTTTCTTTTAAATCAGCATATATTACTTTTTTAATAAAGAAAACTACATAAGAAATCATGGGAAGAGGCATTTTTCTGGGCTTTGTATAAACCATTCCAAATAAATATGGATTTAAAAGGAACTTATAAATCTTCTGGAACAATCCTGAAACTTTTAATCAAGAGAACAACCAATACAAACAAGTTTCCGTTAAAGGCTATTTGGGTTTAAATTAATTGTTATTTCCAGTGAAGGCTAGGGCTAATATTTAAATTGGCTTGTCCTCAGTGGTCTTCACTTGTATCTTCAGACAAGTAGGGTACATCTCCTTCCTCCAACATTTTATTATTTTTCTAGGGTTTCACAAAAAGTTAATTCAGAAAAAATATGACTGACATTGTGCCAGTAAAAGCCATATACATTTGGATAAGACTTGCACTTACCCTCAAAAGCTCAGAATACTAGAGAGAAAACAAAGCAGTTAATTCTATGTATTTCAATGGAAGGCAGAGAATCATATGTGAGATCACGATTATCTTGGAAAATGACAGGTTTCTGGAAAAAGTGAACTCACCACGAAGGACCAGCAGGAGTTGATAAGGTCAATTATTATATCAGGCTGAAAGATGTACAGAAAATTTTTTGTGTCTGATTAGGTACTAGTAAGTAGCCCACATGACCACAATATAGGATTTAGTGGAGACTGTCAAAGAATCAAGTTGGGAAACCAGTTCTCAGGGATATTTGGATTCCTTTATTTGAATTGTAGCCTATAAGTGTACAGTTCTTAAACTTCCATGTATGTAGCAATATCCTGGGAGTACTCATTACAACTCAGATTCCTGGAACCCAGCTCTATGGGATCTAGACATCTTCATTTCAATTCCTGGGTAATGCTATTATTAAGAAACAATGTTGTGAATTTAACTCATCAAGACTTTAATTAGTATGATGACTTTATCATACCTGTGCTTTAGATGACAAATTCTAGTGTATGTATGGAGTATGGGTTACAATTCAGGACTAAGATAGTATATTCAACAAGCATTACCTAAGTAGGGGTGAAAGGGTATGTGGGATGAATTAGGGCACCAGCAGCACAGGTAGATATTTGGGATCAGTTTTGAAAGGCATTGGGGGTTGAATGAGCAAAACTTTCAACCAACTGAAAGTTCATGAGAGGCAAGGTAGAGAGAAAAAAAATGAGAAAAGCAAAAAACCCAAATAAGCAGATAAAAAGAAACCAAACAAAGGAAAATCAAAGATCCTATATTTCTAGGAAAAGAGTGATTTTTCAGAGGTGATGGTAGTGAGCAACTATCTATCCCATTGGAGTTAAAGTCACTAACCAACCCAAGATAATTTCCCTCTGTGAAGAAGCCTCTGAAAGTCACCTGATCAGTCTGAAATTGTCCTTACAATTAACTTCAATGACTCACCCTCCTAAAAGACTTCCAAAAACTGAAAGGCATGCCTCCTCAAAAGTTTATTAGCTTCTCCGCATACCTTGTCCAAAAGTCTGCTTTGCTAACTACCACTTCTTGTTAGCATCACTACCCTTACTTAAGAGTTATAAATTCACCTTTTGTTTTAATTATTATATCATTTTCTTCAGTGGAAGGAGGCAATGTAACAATGAAAGGAAACTATCATGGCTATCTCAGTTATTTTTCTCTTGTTGTTGAGACAAAATATTTGATGCTCAAAATGAAGGAAGGAAAAGTTTATTTAGCTTACGGTTTTTGGAGATTTCAGTCCATACTAGACAGGCCCCATGGTAAGGTGGCATGGATGAAGGTAAAACATGCATGGCCACTGTGACAGATGCCCACAGGTAACCAGAGCAAAAGGGGAAAGAAGGAACAGCTAAGAGAGAAGGCTCTTTCTGTCCCATACATTGTGTTTAGGCCAGACCCACTTGGATGTAGCACTCACACCCACAATCCCAGCATTGGACCGTAAGTCATTCACAAACTCTAGAAGCCTATTTCCATGTGTGCATGAGGCTCTGGGGAAACATCCAGACTCAAATCACAACAAGGGCTATATGTTTTGTGTTTGAAAGATGCTTTGATTTACAGTCTTCATTTTTTAAACTTTGTTTAGTATTATGTGAAGAAATGGAGCTATGAATGAAAAAGTTCCCACAAAATCATAAAACTAATCTGGTCTCAATTCATGCTTTGACCCTGGACTATCTGACTTTAAGTCTATTATTTCTTCTGGATTTGACTATAATGAAGATTAATTGAGATAATAAATCTATGAAGAAAAGTACATTTCAAGAGATAGTGAATTCTGCCACACACAGGTAAAAGATAGAGCTTTCTAAAAGATATTGAGGAGAGAATGAGTAACAAATGAAAATACAGACAAAACTCAAGAGGAAAATTAGAATAGAAATAATATATCTGGAAAAATTATACATTATGTTGTGCAAGGTTAAATGATAGACATTTAGGTTCTATTAAAGAAAAAATAGACAAACAATGAAAGAAAGGGAAAGAGAAAAATCATTCTTTAAGGAGAGTATAAAGAAAATACCATTACCTATGAAACTTTATTAAAATGAAACACTCATCTTAATAAAAGACAGTATGGGTGAGGCCTGTGGGAACTGAGAGGTAGTACCTAGAGACCTAAAACCATCCAGGGACATTCAGTGAAGCCCATAGGGACAAGGGAGCCATGCCTAGAATCCCCCCACACACCCAGGAACTGTCAGTGAGGCCTGTGGGGACAAGGAAGCAGTGTGCAGAGACCTGCAGTTATCTTTAATCTCAGTGAGGCACAGGGTGGAACAGGGTACCAGTGCAGAAAGGACCTGGCATCTGGCTAAATTAGAAGAACATAGGAAAATTCCAAAATGTAGGAACAAAAAACAGTGTCAAACCTCCAGTTCATCCAGAGGAAGTCCAGGAGACCTAGACATGGAATAAATTGGAAATTACATACCTGGAAATTCTGAAATGATAACAGTGGAAATAAAGACACAACTCCATGAAACTGTAAAGGGAAATCGGATCAGAAATAATCTCTCAGGTAAAAAAAGAAATAATAAACAGTGAAAGAATGGGTGAGCATATCCAAAGACAACATAGACAAAAATTAGAGGAGCATAGGAAAATGATGCAAATTTTGACTGAATAATATAGGAAAGAATTTGAATGCATGAAACAGATTCAAAGAGATATCCAAGATACCAAAAATTCCATTGAAAGCTGGCAAAACTTCTTGCATGAAACTGAAGATAGAGTTTGAGACCTTGGAGACAGGATTGTGGCTAGTGACGACAATAGAAAAGATATCTTTAAAACAACAATGAATAGGAAAAAATAATTCAAAAACTGCAAGATGATGCAAAGAGAAACAATATAAGATGATAGATGTCAATGAAAAAGAGTCAATAAAAAGGACATAAAAAGACTATTTGCAGAAGTAATAGCAGAAAATTTCAAACCATGGGAAAAGAACCTGACTTACAGATAACTGAGGCATATTGAAATTCAATTAGCCATAATCAAATTTACACATAGATATATAATAATCAAGATCCCAGAAATTTCAGAATATTAAAAGACACTAGATAAAAGAAATGGATCTCCTATAAAGAAAAGCCTTATCAGAATTATGGAAAACTTCTCAACACAAACTATCAATTCAAATAGAGCATGGAGTTAAATATTTCAAGTCCTGAAAGAAAACAACTTCCAACCCAAACTGATGTAACCTGAAAAAACTATCTTTCAAAATTAATGGAGAAATAAGATAGTTCCATGACAAAGAACTGAAGAGCTTCATGACTGCCCAACCAATCCTACAAAGAGTACTGAAAGATATTGCAGAAAGAAATTAAAAATGGCCACAATTCCAAGAACAATAACAAAAAGAAACAACCAAACAGGGCAAACAATTAAAAAGAGTGTAAAAGTAGGCAACAATAGAGAGATAACATGCCAAAATAAGCCAATATATATCAGCTATAACCATTAATGTAAATGGCCTCAATTCACTAATCCAAAGAAACAGACCGGCAGAAAACAGGTACCCTTCTCCACTTTTGGTGGGAATGTAGACTGGTGCAGCCACTGTGGAAATAAGTGTGAAGGTTTCTCTAAAAACTAAGATTAGATGTCTCATTTGACCCAGGTATTCCCCTTCTTGGCATTTTCCTAGACGAATTAAAAACATCATACCACAGTGATATACATGCACCTATGTTTATAGCAGCACTTGTGATAGCTAAATCTTGGAAACATCCCATATGTCCATCAGCTGAGGAATGGATAAAAAAAAAGGTGCTGCATTTTTATACAATGGAGTACTACTCAAGTACAAAGAAAGATAAACATGAGACTTTTATGGGTAAATGGATGCTAGTAGAAACCATACTCATAAGTAAAAAAGAAAATCAGACTCACATGTGTAAACATCATATTTTCTCCCTCTTGTACAAAACTGAAAGAGTAGATAAGATCCAAAAGGTACAATAGATATTATGAAAGGGAAATAAACTGCTCAAAAAGAAACAACCAGAATAGAGAAAAAGAGAAAAGAAGTAAGGGATATATATACACACATACACAAGATACCTAAGATAATTGTACTACTAATTCTATTAGTTTATGGAAAGAAACTGTGGGTGCTTACATATATTATTTGATCTGTTTTGCATGCCTATATCTTGTAATCTGAGTAACTATTTTGTTTTTTGGGTTTTTTTTTCTTTTTTTATTTAAAGAGAAGAAAAGAAAGAAAAAGAAAACAACCAAACAAAACAGAAAGTGGGTAGCAACAATACATAATTCCAAAGGGGAAAGAAAAAAAAAGAACAACAACCACAACAAAAAAAAATACTAAGAAATCGCCACTTGATAAGTTACACACTGTCATCATTGGAAATAGTTGTTCAAGTTACAAAGTTAAAACATACAAAGTACACATTCAAACAATGAGACTGTTAACGGTTATGCTGAACATTCTAACAAAAACAGTAATATAGTCATCTATCTTACACATTTAAACACACATGCAGCTATATCCTTTAGAGCACTTGCTTTTCCTCTCTTTTTTACAGTAGCAATTACACATTTTGGGTTTTATTACTCCTACAGTTCTTATTACTTTTTATACTAGAGATACAATGTGATATTTATAAATATGATTCTTATTTATTTCACTAATCAAGATAGTCTCAAGTTGTCTCTATTTCCTTATGAAAGCCTCAAGAGCATCTTTTTTATAGCTGAGTAATATTCCATTGTGTAAAAATACCACATCTTTTTCATCCACTCTGCAGTTGATGGGCATCTTGGTTGTTTCCAAGATTTAGGTATTACAAATTGTGCTGCTATGAACATGGGTGCACATATATTGCTGTGATAAGAACTTTTCAGTTTCTCTGGGAAAATACCAGAAGGGGAATAGCTGGGTTGAATGGAGCTTCTACTCCTAGTCTTCTGAGAATTCTCCAAAATGATTTCCATAGTGGTTGCACCAGTCTACACTCCCACCAACAGTGGAGCAGTGTTCCTTTTTCCCCCGCAGCCTCACCAACATTTGTTATCAGTTGATTTCTTGATTACAGCTATTCTTTCTGGTGTGAAATGATATCTCAATGTTGTTTTAATTTGCATTTCTCAAATGATCAGTAATGGTGAACATTTCTTCATGTATTTGTTTGCCATTTGTATATCTTCATCTGAGAACTGTGTGTTCATCTCAGCTGCCCATTTTTGGAGAGGGTCTTTCAATTTGGGGGGGGGGTGATGTTTTTCAAATCTTTAATTCTTTCTCATTCTGTGGGTTTTCTTTTCACCCTGATGGTGATTCCTTTTGAAGTGCAGAAACTTTTCAATAATATGAGATCCCAGTTATTGATTCTCTGAAGTGTTTCCTGTGCGATTTGCATTTTGTTCATGAATTCTCTGCCTACTCCTATGTCTCCAAGATTTCTACCTACCCTATCTTCCAGCAGATTTAGTGTTTCTGTTTTAATGTTTAGGTCTTTGATCCATTTAGACTTTAGTTTTGTGCATGGTGATAGGCATGGGTCTAGTTTCAGTCTTCTGCATGTGGAGAGCCAATTTTTCCAACACCATTTATTAAAGAGGCTATCTCTTCCAGTGAACATGTTTAACCCCTTTGTCAAATATCAGGTGGCTGAGTGTCTTTGTACCTATACTTGTATCTTCTAATCTGTTCCATTGGTCCTCAGGTCTATTTCTTTGCCAGTACCATGCTGATTTTATCACTGTGGCTTTATAGTACAGTTTCAAGTCAGGAATAGAGATGCCTCCTGCCTTGCCTTTATTGCCTAGAATTGCCTTTGCTATTTGGAGCCAGGTTTCTTCTGGCTCCAAATGAATTTTAGGAGTGTTTTCTCTAGATCTGTGAGGTATGTCAATGGTATTTTGATTGGGATTGCATTAAATCTGTATAACAGTTTTGGGAGTATGGTCATTTTCACAATGTTGGAAAATATACGTTTTTGTGTGTGTGCCGCGGATGGAACTCACAACCTCGTGTTTGCCAAGCAGGCACTTACGCTGCTGAGCTAAACGCCGGCCCCTGAGTAACTATTTTGAAGATAACAATATAATGACCATCGTTAACTTCCTACCATCTTGTTTTGAAATCCTGTATCATTTGTTTGTTTTGTTTTTGTTGTTTTGTTTCATTTTAATCATTTTAAAATAAAAATATACAATGTGATTGACAATTTTTAAACTTTGTACAAAATTCAGTGACAAATTTTATGGAGTTATTTAATTACATATGTTTTTGTTGATTTCTGTCAGAATAATTTTAGTCAAACAACAGGAATGAATATAGGCCTGATTTCAGGATGTTGAAGAGTAAATGGATGGGAAAGGAGAAGAAATCACATATTTAGATGACATTTTTCAATCCCAGTTATGAACAAGAGATTGTTAAAGTGAAATGTGGAAGTTAGGGATGGTGGGCCATGTCTCTAATTTCAGCTCTGTGGGCTTAGCCAGGAAGCTTACAAACTCTGGAGCTGCCCAAGCAATTGAATGACTTAGTTAGACCATGCTTCAGATTAGAAAAAAAATTTAGGGTCTCGGATGCAGTTCAGTAGAAAAGTCCTATGTTCAATCTCCAGTATCACAAAACAAGCAAAAAACTGAAATGTGGATTAAGGTGAAACTATAATTAAATAGGTTTTCAGGATGGGAACAGTTGAGCATATTTGTAAGAAAAAGCAAGGAAAATAGTGAAGCAAATGATTTAGCATTACAATCAAGAGCTAAGGAAGAGGAAATAAGCTTTTTCTTCTCTGAGGTCATGAAGGAAAAAGAAGAAAGTAGATGAGCTGATGGATTTCTCATTGAAAAAGAATAAATTAAGGTATTATCCTCCTGTTAATAAAGACAACCCATCATGTGTAAATTATCTTTAATTTAATGTAATCCAAATAGATGTTCTCCAGGCAATGTATTTTGAGCTTTTAAAAAGAGGTATTTCTGACAGTAAGTTAGAATAAAAAACTATTTGAGGAAAGTTATTCAGCATGGAAAATGCAAAGTAGGATTAGAGCAAGGGAAATGTGCAACCAAAAATAGAAATGTAAGTTTTGTGTACAAGATCCAAGAACTTGTGAATATAATAATAGCAATTATTCTGACATTTATTATGGTTTGGGGCCAACTCTTTAATATCTCAGCTTCTTGGATCTTAAATCCTAATTGTTAGCTTTCCCAATTATAAAACTATGGCCATATCAAACGTTGTGTAGTTAATAGTAAAATGGTAATATTTCCCTGTCTGCCTCCAAAGTAAAATGTAAAAATTAATTGTTCAGAGTTTATGGATATATACAATGATGAAACTGAAAGGCGCAAGGTAAAGTGAAAAATTTATAGAAAAACACTCTATCTAAAAATATTAATGTCTTTTGAAATAAATATATATTTTCTACTAAATCTATTTGCTCTTCAACATTTTATCCTCCCTTGTAGGTACTTTTACTTATTCATTCCGGGGCTTCATAATGAAAGGGAAGAAGGATTTTATCAAATTTTTTGCATCTTAATTTTTTCCAATTTCATTATAGTTCCAATGCATTGCAAAAGAAATTCAAGGTCAGGCAATCATCTATTTAGCTGTGCAGACAAAATATTTTGTCATAAATGGCTTAGGATCTTTAATGAACAATAATCTATCACTTTCCTGAAGCAACCAAAATGTTACAGTGATTTGCAGATAAACTGATTTAAAACTAATTATATTTCTAGAATAGATGCCAAATTACCAATGAATGCAAAGAATTTCATTAGCATAAGCATTTTTATGGAATTCAGCTCAAGACAAAACTAGAAACAGAAAAGGAAAGTGTCATTTGACTTATGTATGATTTACTAAATAGTGAAATACCTTCACTTGTTCTGTGATTTCCCATAGTTTTATAATATTTTTGTTACTTGTAACATGGTTAAATAATAGAAAGTGGCAATCCCAACAGATAACATGTGTTTTAAAAGTAGGTTTATCCTGGAATTTCAGGTAGAAATAATGATTTAGTGCAATGCTATTAAACTGGCAGTAGTCAACTTTGTCTGATGCTTTCAGTTAAAAATATCATGTGATTGTTGGCCAGGTGTTAAAACAATTAAATCCTCATGACAGAGGAAATAATTGATTTATGTGGCCCCCAAGCAATAATTTAAGCTATAAAACCAAAGCCAAGAATTAAAATTTAGCCTACATTTCCATTTTGCAGGGAAAATACTTTCTATCTTATAGAAAAAAGGTCAATATAAAAAATCAATTCAAGTTATATATCAGGGGTTATAGAATATCCCACGCAGTGAAATGTCCCAAATGCTGAATGTTCAAAGTGTTTTTTTAAAAAAACTACTCTTAAAGAATGGAGACTGACACCTGGTTGCCAGTCACTACCAATCTGGAACAGCAATAAGAGGACATTACCATCCAATAACAATAAAGTGTATTTTCTAGGTCTTTTAAAACAATTCTTGAAGATTTTTTTTTGTACCAGGGATTGAATTTGTTACTTTCTGCTTGCCAGGCAGGTGTTTATGCCATTAAGCTAAAACCCTGGCCCCTGAAGGTGTCCTTTTTTTTTTTTTTATCAGTACTGGGGATCGAACTCACAACTGTACACTTGCAAGGCAGGTCCTAAATCCTTAGCCCCTGAAGGTGTCCTTTAAACTGGAACTTTAGAAGAGTGGAGACAGAGAAAGAATAACATATGATACTTGTATTAGCTTTCTTCTTGCTGAACAAAATTACAACATATATAATTTAAAGGTGAATATTATATGGTTTATGGTTTCAGAGGACTCAGTCCATAGTTAGCAGTCTCCAAGGCAGAGGTATCATGGTGGAAGGTGGCGGTGAAGAAAGTTGCTTGGTTCGTGGTTTCTGAGGGCAGAGGAAAGGAACAGATTAGAAGAGGCCAAAGATCAGATACAGTACATAAAGCCATGACTCAACCAGATGCATTCAGAAGTGTGCTTTACTAATCTCCTAGACGTCTCTTAAATCAATCATGTTGACAATATAGTCTCTCACAATACTCTAAGCATTACTGTAAATTTAAAATATTAATTTAAAGTTGGTAGGTATAAATTTGAGAGTTATCCAATTCTGAACTCCTTTTCATTTATTTCTACCCCAAGGTGTGAAAGTGTCAGGTCACAGATGGTGATGATCATTCCTCAACTAGTTCAGGTCCTGACCCTCCAATAGTTTTATAACACTTATTCTTAACTTCATGTGCATGTTATTCAAATGTTAAGGCTACTCAACCAGAACTTTGTGAAAAATTGATATGCAGCAGGTACTGTACTGTCCTTACATTTTTGTGTATGAGTCTCTTGATCTGTAAAATTGATCAAGCCAGGTTTATTAATTCTTCCCTTATCATTGTTGCAATAACAGAGACAAACATTTGTCTCCCTGTACATACTCTAGGTTGAGGCAATAGATACGCATATGGGAGTTTCTGTTTATTTCTTTGTATGTTTATTCTATCTATAAGAGTGATCACTGTTAACTGTTGTTTCTTTTCTTAATATTACCCTTTCCACTTCTGCTTTCCTGCCCCCTCCCTTCTTTCTTTCTGTTCTTCTCTTCTAAACCTCCATACCTATTCTCAGACAGATTCCTGACAGCTGAATCCGAGTCCGGACCCTATAATCTTTCCTCAAGGCAGATCAAAGAGTCTGAGGGATGCAGTTGAACTAAGTTCTTGTTCAAAGAGATACTATAATGTATGGGTTACACTTAATAGCTTTAAAATACCAAATCGATTCAGTTTTATCTTAGAATGGCAATCAACTCAAGCCTTCACCTTAAAATTTAAACTTTTAGAATGGCCTGAAGCCGACGGCATTAAATTGAAAACTCAGAAAAGCCAAGGAAGATAAAGTCTGCAATTTTAGCAGATAAAATGGATTACTATTAAGCTTTCCAAATGTCTATTACAAATTAGAAGGGAACCTACTCCAATAAACTCACATTGAGTAGAATGAGAATAATAAACAGAAATAAGGAAAGGAATATTTGACTGGAATCAATGTTCAATCCAGAGTAGTTCATCTGCGTGTACATTTGTGTGTGTGTGTGTGTGTGTATCCTCTTTTTAAAACCATGTTTGACCTAAATTAGAGAATCTTAATATGAAATAAACACTTCTGCCAGTGATGATTTTGCATCTCCTCCCTCAAAGCCACATTTACTTTTGCTCAAAATATATTTTTTGAACATTTTATCAGTTTCTGTGTTGGGCTATAGAGGTGTGATAAGGAAGCAGATGTCCATCTTTGGCTTTGTTTATCTTCCAGGGCATAGGAGAAAGCATGTGATGCTGGGAAATTCACGGAAATTCACTGGAGTAGGCACTCACCCCAGCCTCTGCACTTTACCTGGTGCTTCCTAAGGGAGATAACATCCATGCTAAATCAGAAAAATAATCCTGCTCTGTCCTTGAGATTCCAAACCTCAATGATATTTTCCAGACATTTTAAAAATATAAGTAAATGAAATGGTTCATCTACACCCAACATGATCTCTCTGATCAGCCCTAACCACTTCCTCCAAATGTAGGCATAAGCAAAAATCAAAGATAAATCAGAAGACTGGAAGTTTCATGAACCACTTTCTGGAGTAGAGTATTTTTACCTTTAGGTGGCTTTGTACAAGAGTACACACACATACACACACACACAAACACACACTATTTATAGCCAATGGGAAGAAATGTACAAAGCCAATCTAAAGAGAAGGAATTGAAAATTCTTCATCTTTTTTTTAACTATGTGTGTTGCTGGGTATCAAACACAGGACCTTGTGCACAAGGGAAGAGCTCTACCACTGAGCCCACATTCCCAGCCCCAAGAAGGAATTGAAAATTCAAATTAAACATTAGATTTTGTTAGAAAATTATGTAAATGAATGGTTGATCTCACAAATATAGATTGTGATGGTTGAATTTATGTGTTAGCTTAATTGGATGCCCAGATGTTTTATTAAACTATATATATATATATGTTTTGGGATGAGTTAATGTTTGAGTTGATAGGTTGAATAAAGAAGCCTGTCCCACCTAATGTGGATGGCCTTCATTCAAGCTGTGGAAGACCTGAAGAGAACAAATGGCTCAGTAAGGGAAACTTCGACTCTGCCTCATAATCTTTGAGCTATGTCATCACTCTTCTCTTTGAAACATGGCCTGAGACAGTAACTTATACCAACAGTTCTTTGATTGTCGGGCCTTCAGACTTGAATTGGAACTATACCCTTGATTCTCCTGGATCTTACCAGTTTCACATACTGGAACTTCTTGGCTTCCACAACAATAGGTGTATGAAGCATGTTCTTATAATATCTCTCTTCCTGTTCCTCCTCTTCCTCCTCCTCCTCCACCTCTTCTTCTTCTCCTCCTCCTTCCTCTTCTCATCCTCCTCGTCTCTTCTCTCTATATTCCCCATCCCATCTCCACAACCTATTCATCCTATTTCTCTAGAGAATTCATGCTAATACAAATTTTGGCACCTAGAGTATTGAAAAGGAACAGAATTTTAAGGATAATTTTTTTATGTATTAATTCTGGGATTTCTGGAATTAACTTTCTCATCTGATTAGATTTAAAGATATTAATGACTATATTTCCAGTAATAGAGTACTAATCAGCCATGGTGTAACCCAGAAACAGAGATCTACAAAATATTTCTATTAAATATTACTAGTTAAGAAACAAGAAAATGAGCAACAATGGGTAACTGAAGGAAACAAGAATAGGTATGACACAGACATCCTTCGTTGATTATAGTTCACTACAAAAAATGTTTGGTGCTAAAATCCAACATTCATACCAAATATACTACTATTCAAATGAGATTGAAATTTGGGCCAGTTTCCTGTGCAGTTAAAAAATTTTCCTACATTTTTCTCTGATATATTCAGGCCTGATAACAAAAACTAAGTCACAATAAATTTTACTTTGGTTATAGCAATTTCAGGGCTATAATTTTTAATATATTCAGAAAATCATTATATGAGCACTAAGAAACACACAGTATATAGCTTTTATCCATTTATTCATTTTAGTTAAGAAGGTCTATAAAGTTTATCCATTTTAGTTAAGAAGGTCTACAAAGAAACCCTCTATGAATGTTTGCTCATTCATTCCACTATTTACTGAAACAATAGTTTCTAATGTATACTAAGGATACAAATATGAAACAAGAAAATGGCAATTTAAAACCTGCTCACCAAAAATATATTGTGCTATGAATTGTGTTAGGGATTTAGGAACAGAATTTCTGAATAAGACTTGGTAACTAATTTCACATAGCTCATTGCTAATAGGAAAAAATATTTAGTAGATGATAATAATTCAATTTTACTTACATATAAGAAATGTATAAAAATCTACACTGGCAGAAAAGACAATGCATGATGAGATGGTCTTTTTCTCTATAATTAGAAGTATTTGGAATACTGACAATTGGTATTGCAATCTTAATCATAGAGAAAACCTTAACAAAAATAAAATCAAAGGGTCAGTTCATTCTAGAGTCCTTCCTTCCGTACCTTTTTTGAATGAGATGATTAAACTATTGATAGATCTGTTCCAATCTCTAAAGAAGCACTGAATGAAAAAACACAGTGAGGGTCAGATGCTAGGAGTCAGAAAGGAGAAGACTGGAGACTGACTCACTGTGTACCCTCTGACAAGCTTTTTAACCCTGTGTTTACTATGTTTGCAAAACAGAAAACTTAAACCAGAAATATGCCTGCCTAAAGATATTCTCTATTTCCTGGGTTATCTGAGTCCCATTGCTACTAGTCTGTTTTGGTGCTGAGGCAATGTAAGCCACAGGAACACTACATGTCTTAGTAATTCAGTTATTATACCAACATATTGAAGTTTTAAATCATGTATAAAAGATGAAGGTTTGCACATCTCCATGAACAAATGATTTATTTTATTAGCTTGTTCATCTGATAAGAGTCCTATAATTTGATTTTACTAACCTGTTTTGCTTAGGTTATTCTACGAAAAGAATTAGAGCTGTTGAGATGTATAGGATTCCCAGCATGCAGAAAGCTTTTGGTATTAAATTGTATATTAGGCAAATTTTTCAACTGAGGCTATGATCACAAACCAAAATATCAAATTCAAGTTCAAGAACTTATTCCCTCCTGGCATGACTGATCGCAAATCATGAGTAATTTTATACATCAATTTGGACACCAAATTGAAAGAACTTTTGACTGACTATTCCCACAAATGAGTGTTTAAAATTTATATTCCAAGTGATCATCATATATTCAATTTCTATTCTGATGAAGGATCAGATTTATTTCAGACATAGACATTCCATTCTGATAAAGGAACTGTCTGATTATGATGGTCTAATAAAAAGAACAAAAGCCTTACTTATGCATTTCCCAGGCTCATTCTTATTTTCATTTTACTTAAATTATTTTTTCTTTGTGAAACTAGATTCTTAAATACATTACTATACTACTCTCCGATCTTTTTTCAATAAACTGAATTGTCAAACATTTCTATGAAATGTCTTTAAAGAAATGATTATAAACAAAATTGATGCAGCAGAATAAATCAAATTGCTAATAAATTCTGTTTTATGGTAGGACACAAAAATTGAGACCTTTAAAAACAAGGAAAAATGTATGAGAACTTAACAAGTTTTCTAATTTTTTGTAGAGTTTAGATAAAATTACAATATAATTTAGCAACTGAACTAAAAGAAAATAATCTAGGTTTTATTCTAACAATGTTCTCAATCTAATGATTATACAGTTGAGTTTATTATACCCTTTTATAGTCTTTTAAAATAGAGTACATAAAAGATTATATATGTACTTCAATTTTAAATGACTGATCATTTTAAGTTAAAGCAATTTTATACTGAACAGCCCAGCAGATTATAGTCCTACATTTTACCTTAACATGATCAACTGCAGAAAAATGCCCTTCTCAATTGAGAAAATTGTTTTAGACAATATGTCTATATATAATATATAGATATTATATAGAGAGATGCATATAAATATAGAGTAAAAGTATAGATATGTAAGTATATAGACAGCTATATATTGATATACATTGGTGTATATATATCAAAGGACAAAAGAAAGTGAAATGGACAAATGATGTGAGATAGGCTAACCAGTAAACACTACAATGGCTAGGACTAAATTAACTGCCTGTCCCCTGCATACTCAATTTTTAAACTCATATTCTTCACTGCTAATTCTGTAGCAAAGGTATTTAGTAATTGCCTTGAAAAGTAGAAAAGTGAAAACAAAGTCTTACTTCTTGCTTTTGAATTTCAAAATTTGGAATCAAAGAACAAAAGAAAAGGATTATTGTGAGAAAGCATTCCACAAGAATATAAGGTAAAGCTAAAAGATTACAAAATTAACTAGGGATTGCTAACGTTCAAAGGATTAGATAATCGTGGGAAGAAATCAGTCCAACTGAGTGAGGCTGTGCCCCAAATACTGAGGAAAGTCTGGGGAAATAACAATGCTCCAAAATATCTACATCCCTCTTTGTGCACAAGTGAAAGAGCTGATGCATGGGACAGGCAGGCAGTTTTCAGATTGTTTTTCTTGTGATCCCAATGACACCTCAGGTCTCAGGAGCTAGCACAAAATAATTTCCTCTCTTCCCTTGCAGTAGTGAAATGGCCTAGATAACCACCTGCTTGAGGTGGCGCTGAGGAAGGTGGAAGGAACCAGCTGTTATCAATAAAACCGCAGGAGAGAAAGATCATTCCCTCAAATGCTGATGTGGCCAACTGACAGAATACAAAGCTAGATGTACCGTCTTGATGGTTTAGTCCTATACAGGTCTCCAGAGACTTAGATTCAGCCCCAGATAATGCAGCTACTGAGGAGGAATTCCACACTGATGAAAATTTTGTTTCACCCATGATATGGGGCTACAATCATAAACCTTTATTATGGAAGCCACTCTAGACCCAGACCCCACTTGGTGTACATATTTTAAACCATTCATGTGCTTCCTTTCCTCTTTGCACTCTCTTTGGAGCCCAGAACAACTTTAATACACCTAGAAGAAGCAGGAAGGGATGAAAAGCAGCAAATTCCCTTCTCTGAGGAATGAGGATTTCCTAATTAGTCTGTCTCCAATATTTTCCCTTTTCCCACACATTATTCTCGTTTTCTGCCAGAATATTGTCTCTAACACATATATTCTACTTGTTACTCATTTACTGGCTAGACCTCATGTGAAAAAAATTAGCCTTTAGCATGAGTTCTTAACTCTTCTCCATCTTCCCTAACCTCCATCCTCCAACTTGCCCTGTTATTCAGCTGCATTATTTGTGTATACTATTCCCACTGCCTGCAGTGCCCTTTTTAACTTCACATTTTAAGCATTCGCTAAATGTTTTTCAAACGCTGAGTCATCTAGGAAATCTTTTAAAATCCTTTTCTTTGCTTGTGGAATCAACAATTCCTCTCCTCTCCTGATACTGCACAGCAATTCCTTCACACTTCTACCAAAGCACTTCTCACATCAGTTATGTCACATGGCCAATACTGATCAGAGGGAAAATGAGGGGAAAATCCATAACATGAGAGAAAAAGAAAAATATCAGCTAGTGTTAGTGAATGGAACGCGTAAAGTCAGTGAATTCAGAGAAACACATATAGGTCAACATGACTTTGTGGAGGAACAAATCAAAAATTTTTTAAAAGGGAGAATGTAATATTTACAAATAGATGACCAAAAGCATCCTGATATACCCTAAGAGCATTGCTGGACCTCAGGAGTACATGAGGCTATAAATACACAATATCTATTTCTTACTTACGAGACACAATACCTGACTTCCAGAACTCTAAGGAGAAAAGATTTGTTTTGGATCAGAGTTGGTAGAGATTTCAATGCACAATCAGCTGTATCCAAGGCAGGGCATTATGGCAGAAGAGAGTGGTGGCAGGAAATAGAGAGAAATCAAGAGAGAAAGAAGGGAGATACCCCCTTGTAGACCACACCCCCTGTGACCCACCTCCTCCAACCAGGCTTCACCATCCAACTTCACATTTAGCTATAAACTCATCAGTGGGATAATCCACTGATAGATATCATTTCCCATGATCAAAGCACCTCCCCCCAAGCCCCACATGTGAGCACATGAGGCTGTGGGAAGACAGCCAGATATCACCCAGAACAGTTATATTGAAGTCTTCTTGTTAATAGACTCCTTCACTATGTCACTTGCATTGTAACAGGAGAAACCATATTGAAATTACTTTGCAGTTAGAGGTGGAGCTACATATGGTCTAGTTATCATCCTTTGGCCAAACTTAGAAGACGTATTTGAAAGGAGTGTGCTAAAACAATGAGTTCTAAATGATGAATGCTGAATTACATATTATAAAAGGGATCATTTCAGTCTATGTACTCAAGATATTTTTCTGGAAGCAGTACATATGTATTGATATGTTTGTTTCTACATTTGTGCTTTTTTTTTCAAAGAAAATTATTTTACTGGTGTATTTTAGGTATACATAATGCTCACGTTCATCATAGGGAATTTGTACCTATACATGATACAACTTGATTCTTTTTTCCCCATTCTCCTATCCTCCCTTCAACCCCTCTTCCCCTACTTATTTACAAAAATTTTGTTTTGTTTTTTCTCTTCTTTTCCTGTTTTCTTTACTTTTCCCTTCTTTCCTCTCCCCTTTCCTCTCCCTTTTTCTCCTTTCCATTCAAACATATTCTTCCTATTTCACAGTACCTATTATACTTTTGGTCCTTATTTGCACTTTTGGTTTCTCACACCAGAGAAGCAATTTGATATTCACATTACCACATGTATTTGTTGATGTGAATAGTCAGCCAGAAATTTCTTACAATCTACTCATCCTTACTCCCTGGAAACTAATTTTAAGTCAGGTTGTGGTTTAAATATTTCACACTCATTATTTCTTTCCTTACTACAACTGGGAAATGATGAGAGTTTAGTGTCAGGTGACCTAATTTAGATTTGAACTACTGAAATACTTCTATCAACCTAGAAACTGAAATACTTCTATCAACTTACCACTCAGATTTCTTAAAAGGTCCATAAATTGGCACATGGTAAAAGCTTGGCTGCATTCTGCAGACATTAGGTAACAAGCTTTGATATCTACTGTTTTAGGCACTTTCTTTGTCAATATGTGACAATATACCCAACACCCACAACTTAAGGGAGGAGAGTTTCATTTTGACACATGGTTTCATTCTATGATCAGCTGGATCCCAGGTAAAAATGAGATGGCAGAGGGGCTTGGTGGAGGAAAATCTGCTCAACTCATGGCAACCAGGAAGCAGACAGAGAAGGAAAGTTCAGGAGAAAGACACACCTTTCCAGCTCACATACCCAGTGACCCACCTCTTTCCATGAATTTCCACCTCCTAGTAGCACATTCAGTTATGAACTCAAGAGGAGTATAGTGCCTCAATGATCCATCACCTTCTAAGAGCCTCACCTGTACACACATGAGGTTTTTGGGATACATTCTGGATCGAAACATAATAAGCACTAAGAGAAATTCAGGGAGTCACAGACTCATCCCTATGATAGAGATGGCAGAAATGTAGAGTGATTTGAAAAATCTAACCCAGAAACACTTGATTTACTAAAGTGACAGATTCAGAAATGAAAAGAAACTTTCACAGCTCTGAAGCAATCTGAGGATTATACGCATGAAAAAATAGAGCTGGAATCATTTTCAGAAGTGGAGGAAGGGATAATAATATCCAATTGCTAGGACCAGAGGGTGTATAAACAAGGCTTGGTAAAGATGGTGATTCCAAAGGACCATCGATGGACTCAAAAGATCCCCAGGAGGAAAAACATTTTATAAGGCTAGCAAATCACTGTACCAATCTCTGACCAGGACATTTTGTTATAGTGTGTGACAGAGAAGCAGCTAACCCAGGGGAAGTGATAGTCATGCCATGTCACAATGAGATTTTCAGAAACAAAATAAGAAAAGGGCTTTACTGTTAGCTTCCTAGGCCCAAGAAGGGTAGTAGCTATAAACAGCTGTATACATACTATGATAACAGGAAAACAGCTACTCTCATCTCTATGTCATAGCTGCCTGATACCATCATGACCCCAAAATCATGAGTTCAAGATGATGATCAGAATGTCTAGCAGATACTCTAGGTATGTATCTGCAATGTATGATTTTAAAGTACCATCATTGTTTAGTTTAAAAAATTTATTACAGTAAAGGATACATTGCCATTAATCACCCTCAAAATACTTCCCCTCACTTCAAATACACTTACCTCATTGCACTTGCCACTTTCTGAAGTAGTTCTAGTTCTCTTTAGTGTCATTGGTACGACTGTCTTGATGTCCTGAACTGATTCAAAATCTTTACCTTTCATGGTTCTTTTGACTTTGTAGAGGAGCCAATAGCCACATGGTGCCAGATCTGGTGAATAAGTTGGATGCATGAGTCTCATTTTAACAAGACTGCCATTTTGTTGAATGGCCCTCACCAGCAGCATTCACTGTTTTGTTTTGTTTTTTTACCACACTTTATAAAGACACTCACAAAAGAAGACTTCCAAAATGGTTTCAGAAATTGGCAAGAATAATCAGATAAGTGTGTTTGTCAGAGGGGACATATTTTGAGAATGACTAATGGGGATGTGTCTTTTACTATAATAATATTTTTAAAAATGTAATCCCATACTGTATTTTCAGCCCTTGCAGATCACTAGTATCCCCAAACCAGGGACATCAAAGATGAGGGAAGGATAAAGGGGATAAAAAAACACATCAGGAGATAGCCTGCGTGTTTGACAAGGGAAATATCAAAGAACATAAAAGAAACCTGAGAAGTTTCCACAGCAAAAACACAAAAAGCAAGGGAAATTGGGTGGATTCCAACAATTTTAAGAAGTGAGAGTGGAAAAATGCTGTGTTTTTATTGATCTTCTCTAAAGGAATAACCTAAAAAATAGTTAGTTTAAGGAAAGTGTTTTAAAGTAAAAAGTTTTGAACCTTTAAGTACAGGGTTAGTTACAAGACACGAGTTTGAACTCCTCTTTTAAACTTACTTTTTAATGCATCTTGTTAAATCTGCATCTTTGAAGATAAAAACTATAGTCTTTAAGTGTCTTTGAATGTATAAAAGAATGTATAAAAGAAATTAATTTGAGACTATTTGAGAATAGTCTCAAATTAATATTTTAGACATCATTGCTTTTGATTCAAAACATAGTATTTCTATTGATAAAACTAAAGTCAAAGTGTTTGTGAAACTGCTTTATAAAACAAGCCAGGGTAAAAAGATTAGAATTTGGGCTTCAGTGTGTAAGAATTTTTAGCGTATGCATTTTCTCATGTCCATAGACCATTGCTCCCAAGAACATTGAACAGCAATGATCTTGAAATAACTAATCTGTTGCTGTAAATTAATGTATACTACAAATCATCATTTTATAGAATGGGCTTAATTTTTACAGAAAACATATTCAGATTAAACAGTAACAAAAATGGGTAAGGGAAGAAAATCATTGTGTGGTCCTATATGAATAGCCATACAAGAACTGTTCTTCAAGGCTAAATTTTGGGGGGAATTTGAGGATTCCTGGTTAAGGTTGTAGAATCTGTGGTTTCTGGCTGAGAAAGGGTCTTGACTCACCCTGTGATCATCTGTGATAAAATAAAGATGATTTGTAATGAAAAACTTGAAAAGCCCTTTAATGCAAACTTTAAACTGTTATGATTTAAAATCTTTACATTTAAACTAAAGGATATAAAGGTAGTAGAAATGTATCATATAGCAAAATTAGGTGGGTTAGTATTTTTTTTAATGTGATGATTTCATTAGCTGAATTTCCAAGTTGATTAGATACATGACTTCTACTTTTAGAAAAAGTGAAACAGGTTAATCTATATGGGCTTTAATTTTTAAGGAAATTATATAAATTATACCACTAACATAACAAAAAATAACACAATTGGATAGTTCTATACTTTATTACTGTTTTGACTATATAGTGAAAGGTTTCTGCCCTAGTATAAGTTACTGGACATTATGGCAGTGATCTAACATGGCAGAAGGCGAAAGGAAAAACACCATCTACCCTGACAACCACTTCCTCCTCCTTCCCCTTCAGCCCTGATTACAACTTCCTCTTTCTTTTCTTGTGCATGCAAAGAGATCTGTCCCTCACATGTCATCAAGGCCCACCCCAAGTGCTGCTTCTGATCAGAGGTCATGAAACCTCTCACCATGTTTGTCTCTGGCAGAGGAAAAAGCCCAACCCCATGAGTGATGTGCTCCTCTCCACATTCTCAGTGAAGGCCACTTTTCTTTTCATTTTGCTTCTTCATTGCATTGGAAAACTCTAAAGTATAGCACTCAATATAAATTAATACTCTCTGGTCAGGTTTCTTGAGGTCAATTTGTCCTGGTCTCCAGGAAAACAAAATTAAAATTTAAAGAACATAATACAAAATTACATCTTAAAACTAATGTTTGGACTTTTTCCAATTTGAAAATCAGATTAATACAAATAGTAATTCCAATTACTGCAATGGTTCAATGAAAAAAAATGGCTTAAAGTGACCATAGACTCTCTCTGCTCTTTCTGGATCTCTCAGTGAAGAATTTGGATTCCTGAATCCTCCTGATGGGAAGGGCTAGTCCTAACATCAGTCCTTCAGACTTGTGACTGTCCCCTGGCCGAAGGGCCTTAATCTTCACATGGGCCCCAATTTTCCAGATGTTGATAGCTAAATTTCAGAGAAATCTGAAAATAGCTGTTATCTAAATTTAGCCTGTCTGATATCCAAATAGCCTTTCTCCTTAAACCATTCTTTATGGATAAAATTGTTTTCAGAGATTCTTTCCCTAAGATTTAACCCATTACCTCCCGCCCTTAGCTACAGCTTGTTTCCCTATAAAATAATGAAAATATGAGTCTGTAATCCCTTTCATAATGACTTTTAGGTCCTAAGTTTCCTAGTATAGACTTTTCATTAATGCAAACCAGATGATGTTAAAATCTTGACCTTTTCTGTCTTGCATAACAATTTTCTAAAGACTTGTTGTCCACAATGAACAATAGGACCCTGGCAATAAGGCCTATTCCACAACCAATGACATGGAAAGAATATAGATTATTTCCCTGCCATAATCTACATGACTTCAGTCAATCTTCATTATTTATAGATTTCACTTTTACAGATTCACCTAATTTCTAGAATTTATTTGTGAGCCTGAAATCACTGTTCAAGACTATGGTCACTCACAGACATCCACTAAAAGGGAGAATCTTTGAGTTGATTGACCATTGTGCTCCCATTTAAGCCCAAGTAAGGAAATTCTTTGTCTTTTTTTGGTTCACATACTGTAAATAGGTGCTCTTTTCATCATTTATTTAGTGTCAAGCTTTTCATGTTGTTATGATTTTGGTTGGTCATTTTGCTGTTTAAATGGTCCCCTAGCATAACACTATTACAAAATAAGGTCCATTTTGTTTGGACAACATGCCAGCCACCAGAACAATGAGTTTTGCAAAAGATAAAGAGCTTTTTCAGGAGGCAGCCACATGAGGAGATGGGAAAGTCTCAAATTCAACTTTTTGAAAATAGAGTTTAGGGCTATTTGTGGGATAAAGAAGCAGAGTGATCAAGACATGGGGAAACATAATTGTGTGTAAGAAGTTGAAGGAATCAGTGGCATTCACATGAATAATCAAACTTTATGGTTCCGCATGAGAAGCATGCTCAGAAAATGGTGGCACCACTGTAATCTATAGGTAGAGTTTTCTATCCTGAAATATGCACAGGCTCAAGTACAATATCCATAACTTTAACCAATTTAAGCTAGGTACAAGTGGCCTCTAAAATCCTGAAAAACTACTTTGGTAACCGTTACCATCACAATCCATTTTGGAGGTGTTATTTATAGCAAAGTCAATGGGCATTTAGTAATATATTGTTTAGCATGATTTTTAAAGTCAACTAAAACCAAGTTGACTAAAATAAGCATAACTAATAACAAATGAAATGGATTAAATCTAGAGAGTTTATCCAGGTTTTCCATTGGTTCTAGTACTAAATTAGTATCTAGTGTTCCTAAGCACAAGAAGGCTATGATGTGCTTTGTGTAGAAAATAAATAAATTAAATAAGCTTCATTCTTGTCTGAGTGATAGTACTGTGGCCCAAGAATTCAAAGATGATGAATCTATATCCAAATATAGTAATAAAAATTTTCAGATCTGTAGAAAAAGCCACTCTGGAAGTATCAAAGTAACATCTGTAGTTCATGATGAAGCTTTAGAAAAGACAGAAAAGTAGTACAATTTGTGGATTCTTCACATCTGAAGTAATTTTATAAAGCATAGTGGATAGCACTGTTGGAAAACTGAAAACAAAGACCATGTTACCTGAGGTCAGAAAAATATTAAACTTTTCTTTGACCATGCTGGTTAGTTCCTGTTTTAAACTTGCAGTTTCAACATAGACAAAGGAAGTCATGGAAGAATTTTAAAAACAATCATTGTTACACAGGTAAAGAGTTATGTAGAAGAGCAGGTTTTCAGTGTTGATGAGACTGACTTATTTCACAAGCACAAACAAACCTATACAGTGTTAATACTATCATTTCAGGTGACAAATAACCTGTGACCAGAGGCTTACAGGAACATAATATTGCATTCCCCTAGCAACAACACTTCAATATTAACTTACTTAGTACTTTGTGATGACTTTATGAAACGTTACCACCACAAATATAAAGAATAAACTGTGTAGAGTTCAGTGCAGTTAGGCAATGTTTTTCAATTAAATGGACAGTTGATGAAATAGCCAGTGTTTGGGGCCAAAAGAAACTAGAAAGTTTCTGATTTTTATCTGTCTTTATGGAATGGGAGCATTACTTCATCTCTAAAGCTCTTTTCTTCCTCCCTTGGCAAATGGGTTTCATAACCCTTTACCAAGCAGAAGGAGGCCTATTACTGCAATGCAGTAATAGTAAGTATTTGAGGATAAACAGATGCTCTTCAAATGAATGAAAGTTACATTTCTCATTGCTAGGACAAAATACCCAACACTCAAGTTAAAAGATGAAAGCTTTATTTCAGCACACAGTTTGTAGAAGTTTCAGTTTGTGTCAGCTTAGCTGGCTCCAAAGTTGGATGGCATAACAGAGATGAAATAGTACATGGCATGGCAGCAAAAATCAGGGAACATCAAGGACCACCAGCAGCAGCAGCAGAGGCAAGCCTGTCTTTCCCTTTTACCCCAAACAATCACCCAGGACAGAGCTCTGGTCTTCAGTTAAATCCATTCAGCCACATCCAGAGATATACTGATTCCAACTAGAGGACTAATTTAGTACCACAAGCCCTTAATCTCAGTATCACATAACGCTCAATACAAAAAGCCCCATTTATGAGCACACAAGGTTTGGGGAGGGGGGACATCTAAATACAGGCCATAGCAGGTATGATGAAACGCAAATATCTTGCATGAGAAAACCACACACACACACAAACACACACACACACTCATCATGCATGCAAGTTCACAGATGTATTATGTATGCTTAGATCATAAATATGTCTTTATAGTCTATACAGATGTGCATGCAGGTATGTGTGTATCTCCTCAATAACATGACATACCTATTAGTCATAAAGTGTTAGGGTTCCCCCCAAAACATGCATGCATATGTACAAACACACAGTATATAATATATCTTGTCAGCCTAACAGCTCTACTTTCTTAGTCCACTTCATGCTTCTATAATAGAATAAAATAGTACAACACATTGGGTAATTTATAAACAGAAATTTATTAACTCAGAGTTTTTGTGGCTGGGAAGTTCAGTATGAAGGCCTGAACAGGTCTGATGATTCTGATCACTGAAACAACACCTTGAACTTTGTGTTCTCCAAAAGGGAAGAAGGATTCATCCTCACATAAGCAGAAAGAAAGAAAGCAAAAAGGGAAAAGGCACCAAACATGCCTTTTTTAACAGCACTCATCTATTCATGACAATGGAGCTCTTAAACACCTCCCATTAGGTCCCACCTTTTAATATTGCTACAATGGCAGTTAAATTTCAACATCACTTTTGGAGGGGAGGAACATTCCAACCATAGTACAGATACATGGCACAGTATAGTAAATAAAAATGTACACCCTTTTTTATTCTGGTAATAACAGTTTTGATGAATACTCACCACTGTCTCCCTTATCTCCCACAGAAACAATATATCCTTCAAATTCAATATATCCTCCAAATTCAACAAAGGTGTGTTCAAAGTTATAAACCTTACAACCCGTAGAGTTATGACACAGTGAAAAGATAAATGTCTTAAGAGTTAAAAAGATACAGATTTAAATTATTAGTACATGATAAATTTTTTTTTTCTTTTTGACACAATGTTTCATTCTGCAGTTCAGGTTGGCCTTGAACTCACTTTGGAGCCCAGGATGGCCTCAAACTTGCAGTGATCCTCCTGCTTCAGCCTCCCAAGTGCTGGGATTACAGGCATCTGCTACCATTTCTGACCTTCCATGATAATTTGTACCAAATTGTGAAAAGTCAGCATTATCATCTTTAAAATCATAAGTAATATTTTTCTGTTTTGTATCATGTTAAGCTTAAGACGCTCACTGACATCGAATTGGACATATTTAGTGCATGATTGGAACTATGAGACTAAGACAAAAGAAGGAGTATGAGTTAGAGATGTAAATTTTGGTGTTGCCAGAATACAGGTGATGATTAACACTATGAGACCTATATGACATCTTTCTGATAGTGACTGTGCGTAGAGGAGGGGATTTAAAACAGAGTTGAGGCACTCTAATATTTAGAAGTTGGGAAGATGAAAAGAACCCAGAAAAGGAGATTTAGTAAAGCTGTAAAGGAAAAAAAAGAAAGTTACTGATGTCACAGAGGGCAGGAGGATAATGGATTTCAAGAATGAGGAGTCACTTGGGTCAAACACGGCCGAGAGGTTAACCAAAATGGAGGCTGAAAACTGATATTTGCATTTGACATATGAGGTCATTGATGATGAGCACCCATGATGCCAACAAGAGACATTATGGTGGGAATAAATGCCAGCTCGAAGTGGAAAGGAAATAAATAAAATGACTTACATGGACAACTTCTTCAAAGAGTTTTTTTGGTTAGAGGTCACAGAAAAGTGGGGCACGAGTGGAGTGAAGACTGAAAGAAGGGTTTTTTAAGATTGGGAGATATTTCAATACAGTAATTGTCTAAAAACCATTAACTGGGATGATGGAGGAAATGTGATAATTGCAGGAACAATGTCTCTGAGCAGATGAGAGGAACTGCAGTGTGGGTGGTTTGGTCTGGACAGGAGCACTGGTGATTTACCCACTGTAGGAAGGAAGAATGTTTAGACACACAGACAGATAGCTTGTTTGACTTACAGGTAAGAAGACAGAAATTAAAGTATTTGTGGAATATTAAGTAGTTTTAAAAAAGGGCAGGTGATTTGCTAGCTCTAACTGTTAATAAGAAAATATAAACTCAAGTATGTGTGCTTGAAATTAGAAAATAATATGAATATTTTACAATAGTAGAGAATAAATATTTATATGGAAGTTCAGCCAAAAGACAAGGTAAAATAATTAACAGAGAGACATGGTGGTATTAATAAGCCCCTAAATCATTTATGAGATAAGCCTAATTCTGCCACCATACTAGATGAAGACACTAAAGGAAAGGTAAATCTCATGAAACATATTCATTCAGTTTTAAAACTGTATATATTTAAAATTGTATATATTCAGTTTTAAAACTGAATATATACAAATTTAATACAGCCTGTAAAACAATTATAAAGAATAACCAAGTATAGCATTTCTCAAAAATATAAGGATAATTAAATATTATAAAATTTATTATGCAATATACAATAATAGCAACTGAAGAAAATTGTAAAATGTTTAAAATATAATTCAACACACAAATCATAATGTAAAACCCTTAATTAAGACTAGAAAGCAAATTTCTTAACTTTATGTAGGTAACTATCAGATACTTCTTAAGACATCTCATTAAAGACAAGAATGAAACCACAAAGAAACAGTTATTATTCCATCCAGCATTGTAATAGAAATTCTAGCTAAAACAATACATCTAGAGCAGGGAAAAGTGAATGAATAATTGAAAATTTTGAAGTACTATCAAAGACGGAAAGGAAGAGGCAAAACTGTTAACTTTTGAGGATGATATAATGTTTGATTAGGAAGCACAAGAGAATCAAAGAGGGCTGGGGATATAGCTCAGTGGCATAAGTGCCTGCCTGGCATAAGTTTGATTCCTGGTACAAAAGAGAGAGAGAGAACCAAAAGATAAGCCTATTCATGATAGCAAAAGAAACCATACAGCATTATAGAATAACTCTAATCAGAAAAGTACAAGAAGTTAATAGAGAAAACTGAAAAATTTCTCTGACATATATAAAAGAAGAATTTGATAAATAGAAATATAACATATTCATATTTAGGAAGATTTCTTATCAGAAAAAAATAATATGGTTCATAAAGAAAATATAGCTTGATTCAAACTACACCAAAACACTAAGCAGTAGAGAAACAATAGGAATAACATAGACAGGGCTTAAGAAGTAAAGGATGTGCCTTGCAAATAAAAGACTTGGACTAGGGTATAGCACCTGATCAGCATGCTTGAGAACTGGGTTCAATCATCAACAGTGTGAATAAAATAAAAGAGGTAATGTAGTTTTCCCTGGCCAGAAAATAATTTATGCACTATAAAATCTCATGACAGAGGTAATCACTGTTAGTCTCAATGGTCTAAAAACCTTAATGGGAATGTTGAACCTCAAAAATAGACTTTGACTAGAAGACAAAAGACACAGATACTTACAAGTATTTGAAATAAGAAATGATCTTCTGGGGAAAGAAGCAAGAAGAAGCTAACCCCTTTTTGTGGGCCAGTGGTAGTTGTGGGCCAGGCCAACCCTTTCCTGTGAGCCAGCCAGAGTATGGGCTAGGAGACAAGAAGTACCAACTCCCTCCCCACTTCCTCCATAGGTGATCAACTGATTTGGAGAAACACAAGCTGAGATGATAGCTACTGAAGTAAAAAAACAAACAAACAGAACTAATGCCTGTATTGGTTGATTGACTTTGCAGGCCTGAAGTCACCTATTTAGAAGGTAACAATAAGCAATATAGCAACTGTCAGTGGTTTCCTTTTCAAGGTGGTAGCCATTGTTAATTCTTGTTAAGTTCCTATTTTCTGTCCTGTATCACTTTCAGTGTTTTGTTTTTATTGGCTTTATTCTGTTTTATTTTGTTTGGTTTTATTCTCTTTAAAATAAAAAAAAGAAAAAGAAATGATCTTACTCATGACCAGTCATGAAAAAGGAGTGATCAAAATTGAGTCTTGATTGTACATTAACCCGTAATAAAATGGGAACCGTTTGAGGTTTATGAAAACAAAGACATGAAGGTAATAGTTTCTCAAGATTAAACTGCAGAAGATGGACAGGAGTAAGCAGAAACATGAAATTCAAAGGACAATGTGAAAATCTGAAGCCTGATATGAAAACCCAAACCAAATTTGTGTCAGTGGGGCAATTAAAAAGAGGTACATATTGGAACCATCTTGATATGAAATCCCCTGAGGCTTAGTGTTACTATATAGAATGAAATATGGGTATAGAGTGCATGTACCAGCATAAAGATACAGGAAAAGGATAGGAAAGAAAGGCAGTTCAAACTGAACATCTCCAGTCTGCAAACACAAAATCTAAAGTCCAAAATCTGAAACTTTTGAGTTTCAGCCTAATATTAAAACTAAAAAACTCTACACCTAACCTCATAAGCTAGACTGCAGTTAAAATAAAAATGCACCAAAAATATCATATAAAATTATCCTCAGATTGTGTATAAAATATACATTAAACATAAATAAATTTCATGTTAACATTTGAGTTTATTCCTAAGACACCTCACTATTTATATGTAACCATTCAAAAATTTGAAAAACATATGAAATCTGAAACTCTTCTGCTCCTAAGCATTTCAGATAATAGACAGTCACATGTTGTTGGACTTTGAGATCTGACTGAAAAGTTGAACTGAAGCTTGTGCACATGTGATAAGATGCTTTCAAAACTGCATCTTCTGAAAACTAATAAAATAGCTGATGCTATGCCCTCGAATCAGTCAGAGTAGTGGTATTTAACTGTTATACTAAGTGTATTTGTGCCCTTCCTGTGGACAGCCAATGTGGGCAGAGAGAACAAAACAGATCCGCCTCCACCTGCCAGTCACCACCACCAGAAGGATCCTTCCTGCGGGCAGCCAGCAAGAGCAGTGACACACAACCAGGTAAGACTTGTGAACCTGTAGGCCACCACTGGAGGCTCTTGGTTCCTTCAACAGCCATCACTCACCAGGAGAATCAAACACACTCCTGTGTGCCTGCCAACATCACAGGAATCCCAGTGTAGACACACATGCTGAGAGAAGCAGCCCCACCTCCATGCATCCCTGATCACTGGGGAAGCCCCAGTGTAGCTGCACAGGTCTCAAGAAGCCCACCCATGCCCCGCCACCTCCCTGTAAACCCAGAGTCAGAGGAACCCAGGTGCCTGTCCCATTCCCCTACACCCCAGAGGAGCAGCCAACATGAGAAGTACCTGGGACCCTACAACTAGCTTATTGGGAGGAACCCAGGAGACTGTCAAGATGAAGGAGCAAAAGGAAATCTTAGACCTCCAGCCCACACAGAACAAGTCTAGGAGATATAATCATGGAAGAAAATGGAAGTCACATACCTGAAGTCTCTTAGAGGATAGCAACTGAAGTAAAGAAACAACTTCATGAGACAGTAAAAGCAAGCAGATCAGAAACAATGTCTCATGTAAAAGAAGAAATTATAACATAATGAAAGAATTGCTCAGCATATCTAAAGAAGACATAGATAAAAACATAGATAGGAACATAGGAAAATGATAAAAACCTTGAATGAATATAGAAAGGAGTTACAATGCATGAATCAGATTCAAAGAGAGATGCAGGAAATTAAAAAGTCAATTGAAAGCTCCAATATACTGCATACAAGAAATACATTTAACTGGAAAGGAAATTCATAGACGAAAATCAAAGGAGAGAAAACAGTTGTTCCTTGTGATAGGAGACCAGAAAAAAAGCAAGAGTAACTTGCCCATCAACCACAGAATGGGTAAGAAAGATATGGCATTTTCACGTAATGGAAAGCTACCCAGCTATAAAGTAGAATAATCTCAAGGCTCTTGTAGGTAAATAGATGCAACTGGAGATCATGTTCATGGCTGAAACAGTTCGAGCTCATATGCAAGAACACTAGCACAAGAAACAGAATGAGTTAATGCTATCCAAAAGCAAAATAGTTACTGTAACAGTGATAGGGAAGGAAACATCTGGGAGGGAAAGGTGGTTAACTACTGTTAATTTCTTATTGTCTTGTTTTGAATTCTTGTAATGTTTTCACAGTTTTGTTAGGTCTTGTTTTGTTAGATTTTTACTTGTCTGATGGTACAGGCAGCTATTTTGAACATAATGGATGTATTATGGTAATCATCATTGGTTTCTTATTACATTGTTTTGAAGTCTTTTATTTATTTGTTTAATTGGTTTTATTCTGTTTTGTTTGATTTTATTATGTATGGTGATATGAACAGCTCTTTTGAAGAATTATGGTAGCCATTGCTGATTTCCTACCATTTTGCTTGGAAGTCCTATCGTGCTTTTGTTCTTTTGTTTTTATTTGTTCTATTTTTTTGTGTGTTTTATTTGATTTTATTATGTGTGATGGTGTGGACAGCTTTTTTGAGACAAATGAGATATTGTAGTAGCTGTTATTCATTTCCTATTATTTGGTTTTGAAGTCCTGTAATGCTTTCATTCTTTTGATTGATCTTATACTATTTTGTTATGTTTGATATTATTGTATGTGAAGGTATGGTCAACTATTTCAAAGAAAACAACAGACATTATGGTAGCCACTGTTGATATCCTGTTGTCTTGTTGTGAAGTTCTGTGTTGTTTGCATTGTTTTGTTCTGATTTTCTTTGTTCTGTTTTGTTTTGTTTTATTCTATTTAAAATTTTAAAAATTTAAAAAATAATTATATTTGAGTAGGGCTGCATCTTGGAGGAGAAATGACTCTATACTTATATAAACTAGGAAAGGGTAAATGAGAATGTTCAAAAGAAAGATAGGTATATTTAAGGAAGTATGTGTATAAGAGATGTATATTGCCAGAAATTACATGAAAGAAAATACAAAAACAAGGAGTTAGTAGTAATATGGGAGAAACAGAGCCAGAACTATAGATTCATGTGAAGGAATTTCATGAAATTGGCAGCAGTCTTTTTCCTAAGTTACCTGAGTAGAGTTTTTCATACAGGTGACTAAAAACCAGTTTCTATTTGATCAAGCTTTGGAAAAGGGAATTACAGCTGTTTTGAGTGCCAAAAGCACCATCTCCACTTTTATGACTATAAAATGCCATGACTCAGAGTGACTCATTCAGTCCACCCTTTCAAATTGCATGGACAGGTGAGAGAGAGAAGAGAAACAAAAAGACAATTCTAGAGTTTAAATGTAAATGACTGTGAGAATAATGATGTCATTAACATAAATAGCAAAACCCTGAAGAGAGTTTGGTTTACAAAAGAACAGGAGTTAAATTTAAACCTATTGAATGTGAAATGGAGGACACTCAACTGGAAATGTATTGCAGGCTATGGAAAATTTGGAACCAAAACCTCCAGGACAGGCCTGGGATTTCAGGTAGCAATGGGTTTTGAAAATCAGTTTCAAGGAAGGATAATTAAAACTGTAGGATATAAAGGGGGAAAAGGAGCAAGGTCAAGGAAAATCCATCTGTGGGGATATCTAAATGAACCACAGAAAGAGAAAGATGAGTCTTATAGAAGACTAATGAAATATTTGGGAGGCATAAGGAGAACCAGAACAAAGACATTAATAAAGAATCTTAAGTTTAAAAGCAAAATAAGAGATAGACCATAAGAAACAGGAACATAGATCTTCTGAAAATAAGAAAGAGACCAAGAGATTGGAAGAGGGTGGGGAGAAAAAGAAAGGTACATAAAAAGAAAAACAATGAAGAGGAGAAGAAGGACACAAGAGAGGGGAGGGGGAAAAAAGAAGAATTAAGATATATTATGTAGAGGTACAAATTCCATATGATGAATGTGATTATGTATCTAAAGTATAATAATAAAATTAATTTTTAAAAAATGAGGATGTTATGCACCAACTCTGAACAATGAATTTATTCATTATGTACTATAAACACGTACAAATAAAAGAAGGAAAACCTTGAAAAACCAAAACAAAATTCCGCCAACTTTTAAAAAATGAAAGTTTGTAAATATAAGAATATATAGCTATGATCTAAAAATATTAAAAATCAAAGAAAGTAAAGATTGAGGAAATTCATTAGATTAGCTTGGATCTAGCTATGACTACTTTAAAGATTGTAATTAACTAGCTTAAGTAAGGTAGAAACTTATTATTCTTACACTTGAATAGTCTGCCAGAGTGCAACTATGCTTTATAAGATTATAAAGGTTCATTATCTAAGGTATGTTGCCATACATTGTTTCATTTCTTTGTTGTTTCTGGAGGTATGAATTTGATGCTGGAGATAAGAATTACTACATTTTAACCATGAAAAAGTCACATACCAGTAAGAAAGCATTAAGAAAGGAATCTAGTTTCTGGGGCTTTCTAGTTCCAGCCCCAGAAAGCCACCACTAAACCTGACACAGCAGAAAAATTGTTCTTATTTAGCTAAGCCGTAATACTGGTTTTAATTATATGCACTTGAGCTGAAAGAACAACTTAATATTTTTAAAACTAATTTTTTAAAGAAAAGATGAAGACCCTACCAAGAGAAGAAATAAATGAAATGCACAAAATGTAATTTTTAAAGCTACAAAAGTCAAACATAAAGGATTGGAAGTCAGAAATAAAAAATTTAAGCAGGTTACCATTATTTAACAATTAAGATGCAAACATTTAAAGACAAAGAGGAATTGTGGCGATTTAAGACATTTTGTCAGACCTTGATGGTGGGAGCGTAAATTAGTAAAAATTTTCATAAGACATTTTTCTTTGGCATGGCTCATTAGAACTTGAAATGTGCATATTTCTTGGCTTACAAACCTAAAGTAAAATATAAAACAAGACTTCTAGATGAAAATGTAAGAGAAAACTCATGTGCTCTTAAGTTATTAGAAACAACACTGGAAGAAAACAAATTGATAAATAGTACTTCAACCAAATTAAAAATGTGTGTTCTGTGACAGTTCATAAAATGAAAGTTAAGTCACAGGCTAAAAAACCGGAAGACACAAAGAACTCATTTTTAAAATTTATGGTGAACATATATTAATGGTACCCATTAGTGAGGCTCAGTGTGATATTTCCACACAAGCATACAGAGGGCACTAGTCAAATCCAACATCCTCCTATCTACCTCCATCTCACCCCCTTTCCAACCTCTAGTAATCACCAGTCAAGATTCACATTGACATTTTTTAGCTTACAAATATGGAAATAAATATAGAGTACTTGTCTTTCTGTGTCTGGTTTATTTCACTATACATTATATCCTCCAGTTTCATATATTTTGCTGAAAAAGCATGAGTTTCATTCTTATTTAAAGATGAATAATCTTCCACTCTTTATCCATTCATCTGTGGATAGGCAAATGTACTGATTCCATGCCTGAGTTATTGAGAATAATGCTACAGTAAACATGGAAGTGGTTTGCTGATTTCATTTCCTTTGGATGTAACCCAAAGTGGAACAGCAGGATTATAAGATAGATCTAGTTTTTTATTTTGTTTTTGTTTATGTAGACCTCTATACTGTTCTCCATAATGAATGTTGTCTTTATTACTTTCTCATTGCTGGGACACAATACCAAAACTCCAGAATTTTAAGGAGAGGTTTTGGCTCACAGTTTGTAGAGATTTCACTCCATAGTTGGCTGGTTCCATGGCAGGGCGGCATAGCAGAGGGCCATGGTAGAGGAGAAAAAGCTCATGACATGGCAGTAAGAAGCAGAGAGACCAAGGAAGGGGAGGGAGTTAAAACTTCCCCAGTAACCCACCTCCTCAGGCCAGGGTTCTTCTCCCAACATCACCCCCAGTTCCTATAAAGAACTCCACATCACACCCAGTTCCTATAAAGAAATTTTAAAAGGAAAACAAAGAATAGGCAGATGTGGTAGTACACATCTATAATGAGAACATGAGAGATTAAAGCAGGAGAATCACCATGAGTTCAAAATTAACCTGGACTACATAGTGAGTTCAAGGCTAGCCTGAACTACGTAGCAAAATCCTGTCTCCAAAACAAAAACAAAAAGTAAATAATCCAAGAAAAAGTCATAGGCAAAAGAACTAAACAGTGACTTAATCACAAAATATATATGAATGATAAATGAACATATAACAAGATACTCAACATTATTAATCATTAGGGAAATGTAAATTAATGCAATTTGCATACATTAGGGAAATGTAAATTAACACAATTTGCATACATCTATTAGAATGTCCACAATATTAAAACAAACATACTGACAATATCAACTGTTGAGAGGAATGCAAGAGCAAAGGAATGTTCTTCCACTTTGTTTTGGAACTAAAAATGGTGAAGTTACTTTGGAGATGAGAACAATGAAACATGTATTCGTGATGACACTAAAATCTCAAGTGCATTGAGGATGATGGATAACAGACATACTGTTGAAGGAAAAAAGCCAGACACAAAACAGTATATATAGCATAATTCCATTTATATAAAGTTCTAAAATAGGCAAAATAGTCTATGATGTTACATTATTTCTTTGCAGTGCAGAGCAGTTATTTGGAGTGGGGCAGGGACAATTTATAAGATTTCTGAAGTGCTAGTAATATTTTGCTTCTGATTTAGAGATTGGTCATATAAGTATTTTTATTCTATAAAAACACAAGCTGTACACATATAATTCATAATATTTTATATATGTCCTTCTTCAGTAATAAGTTTACCAAAAGAGAAGTTTGGTTAAATTGTCATATACCTATGAAATGAAAAATTCTTCAACCATTAAAATATTATAATATGATATTGACAGGAATGGTGTGCTTAACAGAAGTGGGAGAAGAAAAGTTATAGAAAAAGGTGATAATAACTCATTTGATAAAATGTTTATAGGTACATATATAAAAAAAACTATCACAGATGTTAATTTTGGTTTGCTTGTGGATGAATTATGTGTATTTTACTAGTGCTAGCTTTTTAATTCTTGTATAATGGGCACATAAACTTTGTATAAGAATAAAATTAAACTTATAAGAAAAAATACAAAGGAGATCTTATGCTACAAAAATATAAAATACAACACAATAACATTGGTATAATGGTAAATATGAGAATAAATGGGGGAAAATTCCAGCAACAGACAGAATTTTTAATATGGTGAAGATGGTGCTTTAAGTATGTATGAAAATGAATGATATTTTGTAAATATTGCCTAGAGACTTTGAGGGAAAAACATAAATTTATATCTAAACCACAGGTACAGGGATAAATTCTTCAAAAACTTAAACACCAAAAAGAAACAAAATGAAATAGGACAACATAGATAATATCATTCTCTGGTTTGAAAGAATGTTGTAAAAATATATAACTTTGACTACATAAGATGAAAGCATCTTTTAGATCAAAAGAAATCATCACAATTCAAATCCAAAGAATAATGTCAGGAGAATGTTTGGTATAAATATGATATATAAAGGGCTTTTATACTTGATATTTAAGATCTCAGAGAAACCTACAAGAAATGCAATGCATCTGGATGCCAATAAGAATTAAATTAAAAAGCAATACAAAAATATCTCAAAAATCTCTAAATACACAGAAGCTGAATAATATATTTCTAATTCACCTATGGATTAAAGAAGTAAGCTAAAGAGAAGCTGAAAAGTATTTTATATTGAAATTACAGAATACAATAAAGAAAAATTCATAACACTAAATTCCTATATAGATAAAAACAAGATTCTCAAATTAATGATCTCTACTTTCACATTAATAAATTCATAAAAATGAGAAAATGAAATATAAAGGAAGAAAAAAAATCAATCAATGACATGGAAAACCAGACAGATGATATAAAAATTGGTGAAACCAAAAGCTGGTTTGCTAATGATATCTATAAATGAATAGTTTTATTTTTACTTTTCTAGGGAAATAGAATTGGCTAGATTGTTTTTATGATGAAAAAATGCCAGGACAAAATGACACAATCTTAAATATTCCATAAACTAGATCATTGTCAACTTTTGAGAAGCACAGTAATTTCTTCAGTTAGCATAGTAAAAGTATAGATAATTTAAGCTTTTTTTCTTTTTATCCAATTATTAATATGTTATGATTTGTTTCTTAAAAAGTTATTTTCAAAATTTCACACATAGTTGTTTACCTACACATAAGCAACCACAAGAATTATACATGTGGTCGTATTAGTGATGGAAGAGCTGAAGACCCACAGGAGCCAGGATGATACCCAACTCATCACAAGCCTTGATCACAACCTCGACAGCGGCAGAACAAGAAGGAGCTACCATGTAGGCCACACTGCTCCTGTTAGTTCTGATGGCATTATCCCTGAAGGGAAAGAAGGCACTGGAGCTGAGGGCAACCCCACCTAATTTAACAGCCCACTCCTTCTTCTCTGCCTCGGAGACATCCTGAAACAGCGCCTTCCATTTCTCCAAATCTTCATCCCACCAGTGCTGTCAGTCACATATTGATCAATGGCAATAGGGATTTCTGCTGTCTTTAAACTTCACTGACAGCACCCGCGGGTGGTGTCTCAGTCACCGATAGTTTGCCTTATCCCTTGCAAGGCAAGTGCAGTGTCCTGCTTCAGTGTCAGTAACCTGCCTGTTAATGGCATGGCACACAGAGTTAGACTTGACAGCAATGTTGGCACCAGTGAGGTCTCTGAGGGCAGATTCCAACAGATCTTTATTCTTGATAATCACATTGCTAAATAATGACTTGTTCATGTTAATAACGCTATTATTTTCTTCTGGCTTAAATGAAGACCAAAGGAAGTTCAAATTGCATTTTCATCTGGTTTGTAAGACTAGTCCATCCGAAGAACACAGTAGTTTCTATTTGTCTTTTTGGAAAGTAAGTTCAAGGCTTATTCTACATATCCTGGGACAAATAATATCATCAGACTCTTCTCTAGAGATAATTTTTGTAGTTGCCCTTGCATATGCCATCAATACAGGAGTAAGGGCATTATAGAGGTTGCAGACCTTGCAGACTCTGGCCTTGTCTTCAGTGAGTGGGATTCCAAAAGCAGTACCTGCTTGGCTGATGTGTCGGAAAGAGACTGTGGCTGGAAGGTCTCAAGCTTCTCTGAGTTTCTTCACCAGTTTCAGGCATTTCAGGTCTCACTCAAGTCTATGACCGAGGGGCTCCATTAAGAACTGTGGTGGGGAGCCTGGGCTTCAGGGTGTACATCTGGGCAGGAGTCTGATGAGGGCTCATGCCATATCTCAAGGGTATCTAAGAGATTCCTTTGCTGTACTGTTTCCCAAAGTAATCTGAAAAGGCTTCACCATATGGTGGGCTGTGAGTGAATGCCTTCAAGGCCAGCTGGTGTCTGGTCTCCAAGGAGGTGTCCTGACTGTCAGAGCTCTGTATCTTTGTGGACACTGCCACAGTTTTCTGGTTCACATATCACTGACTCCAACACATGGTTTTTGGTTGCAGCTCTCAGTAAGGTTACTTGACCAATATCAGTTTGTTCCACCACCTTCACAGCAGTCGTATCTGGAGAGGCCATTGTCTTCACAAAGGGTTGTAGTCTATAAGTAACAACACTTACAAGATTGAGCCCAGGATCTAGGTCAGAGGCACAAGTGCCTGCCTGGCAAGTATGAGGCCCTGAATTTGAATCCCAGCACAAAAGGAAAAAAAGACCAAAATCAAGTCTGGCCATGTCAGCATTATCTTCTGGGATATTACAAGCCGGGATTCCAGTGTGGACTGTAGGATGCAAGGTCTTCACAAGAGCCCCTAACATTTCAGGAAATCCTGTTAGCTTTGAGACATCTCTGAGAGCTTTAGCAGTTCATCTAGAAGCAACCAGATTCAAACCTGGAGATTTTAAGTGTCTAGAAAATTCTATAAGGCCAGTTTTATCACAAACACTAAAGGGAGCAAGCTGACTGGGAGCGATGGCTGCAGGTGCAAGGTCCAAGCAAGCACAGTGACTGCCGCTATTTTCCTTTTTATTTTAAGGTTAAATAAAGTAGTAATTCTAGGTGAGGTATGTTTATACTTATTTATTCATTCTTTTTATGTCTATTTTTATGTTTTATTTTATACTTAATTGATGTATAATTATATATTTTAGATTATCACGGCTTCCCTAATGTCTGGTCTTGAAGACCTGTAATGCCCTCCTCGTCCTGCTCAGATCAATTCCATACTAGGTTGTTTCATGTGAATTCCCTGTATGTGACAATATGGACAACTATTTGGAAGAAAACAAGAGTCAATATGATAGAGAGTGAATATCTCCAATTGTCTAGCTTTGAAATTTATGTCTTACATTGC